>CAJVQA010010664.1:0-11239 GCA_910591915.1 Cetraspora pellucida | reverse complement strand
AATTTACAATCGATCGTTACATTTATCGATGCTTATATTCTTATGTAATAACGATCAAGCCATAGGATTGAATAATGTCACTGTAATATTTTGTAAAAATTAGGCCCTTTTATGTAATTATTTTTAATTTGGACCCGTATTTGTAATTATTTTCACTTTCCGGGCCCTCATTCCAAAAAAATACCTAAGATTAATCCACATTACCTTATGAAATCATAAATTCATGGAAACTGTAATGTTAAATGAGAATTAAATATTTTCAAAAGGTAAGTCGTTCAAAACTAAGGTTCTGAGCAATAACGGTGATTACTTAGAGAAACATGAACTTTTAAATAAAACTTGGACTCGAAAGCCAATCGTAAAGGATGGTAGTAATTTGTACGTATCGAAAGTTTAAAATGCTCAGTCGTTTAACTATAATTTATATAGATCGTACTTGTACATTTATGAAATGTTATACAAAATCAGTAATAATTCACCAAAACACTGACTAAATTCGAATGTTAAAATAAAAAGGTTGTAGAGAATGAGCCACGTGATAAAATTACTCTAATATTCATATCGATATCGTATTTAAAAAATGGTAAGTTTAATAAAGAATTTTTTTTAAATTCATGCCAATATAAAATTTAAAACATAAACTATTTATAGTTATAATTTATTTGCATATTGTTACACTTTTTAAATTTTTAGATGAGACCTAAAATATCAGAAATTTAGGCAAATTAAGGGATAAAGAGAATTTTATATGATGTGCTTATATAGAGGGTGACTATAGAAAGGTCTGACTGTATATCAGATATATATTTAACTACTTATCACTAATTATTGAATATCAATTTTTTACTTTCAGTTAGCTTACTCTCGTCCTTTGAAAGTTTTATTTCAAGAATACTCTGTTCAAATTTAGCCGGAATTTCGCTAGTTTTAACATTATGCGAACCATAGTGACGTTCTTGAAAATGCATATTTCTTTCTTTATACTTTCATCTCACCAGAAATTAAAAATGTATTTTCACGAACATCAAGATGAAAAGTTGTTCTTTAGTGACTCCCTATCACACTTAAATAAGAATTAGTTAAATACCTTGATACTGTTAAGCGCGGATTTCACGTTACACTTGATATTGAAATATAATTGGTTTGCATCCCAAATAAGTCATGTGAATGAAAATTTTTAGCTCGAGTAGAATCTCTATCACTATTGTTATATCAATACCAAGTTTTTCGTTGTATAATGGCAACTTCACAGCAGATATCGACCTCTCCTACTAAATCTTTGGCTTCAACTTCCAGAACAACGAAACCAATAACACTTACTTTACCTCGTAAAAGCCGAGCAAAAGGTACAGGAGGAAAAAAGGCTGATCCTTTGGATATCGGTTGGTTTTTAATATTGCTTATTTTTTCATTTTATACATTTTTTTTCTTTTTTTTTTTTTTTTATTAAAATACCTAGATTGTTTTATTAACAAGATAATTCCGCTTTTGAGGCTGAACATTATTGCAATGTTCTACTTACTGAAAAACATCTGAGTGGATTAATACAAAGAGACAATGATTTAAGTACAGGTAATTTATAACATTAGAGGATTAAGTACGAAGCATTCGAAGCATTATTCCTTGATACAAAGTCAAATTCTCAAATATCTGTTTTCTAGAAATCAGACAACTTGATGGTGATATGAAAACATTAGTATATGAAAATTATAACAAATTTATTAGTGCTACTGATACTATAAGAAAGGTGACTAAAATTGTCAAAGTTTGAGTTTTTTATTTTCATGGATAAACATAATTAGCTTAGATTTATTTATAAATAGATGAAAAGTAATGTTGAAAGTATGGAATCTGAAATGGATCAACTTTCAAAAAGTATCTCCAATATCTCAAATGTTACGTCTTTGGTCAATTCTGCTTTGGGACCAAAGCGAGAAAAAATTCGTCAATTAACAGGAGTTCATGATTTATTAAAAAAGGTACTTTGTAAATTTTCTGTGAATTTTAGATATCATACAGTATATTAAAATCACTCAAATTAATGCCTTATTCAATTTGTCACAAAGATTCAATTTATTTTTGAATTGCCTACTAGACTGAAACTATGCCTAGATCAGAAGTCTTATGTCCAGGCTGTAAGATATTATGCAAAGACTTCACGCCTTTTAGAACATTATAGAAGTTTGTCTGTATTCAGTTCAATTGAGAGTGAGTGCAAAGAGATTATTGATAAGGTTTCCAAGAAAATTAGAGAAAATATGACCGATGAAAATGTATGTAAATTCCTTAATTGTCATTTTCACTTCTCGTTCTGTTGACCTATATTGAACTTGGGTTTAATTTTTAGGCAACTGGTTCAGAGATAACAGATTGCATATTATTGTTGATTACATTGAAAGAACCTCCGCAACAACTTGCTAAAGAATATCTTGATCTGTAATTTTCTTCTATTATATTACTTTCTTGGTAAATACTTTATTTCTAAAATTCATTAATGTTTCTCGCTAGTCAAGAAACATTCCTTTCCAAACTTCTGGTGGCTACAATTGATGAAATGTCAAATATTCCTGCGGATTATCCTTTGAAATCTTCTGAGGATTATCATTTAACAACTTCGGATGAAAAAGTTATAATTGAACTTTCCTACTTGAATGAAAAGTTTTTAAAGGAGCTGAATAAATTTGTCGAATCTTTCAATGGATTCTTTTTGCAAACTCCAAAAGATTGCAAAGATACCAAGTCACCTGGAAAATCACCTGCAAAGTCTCCAAAAAATAGTGATCTTGCTAGATATGTTTCTACTAATTTCGGTGTAGAAGTATGTTTTATAAACATCCGATTTTATTTGAGAATTTTGTTCAAACAACAAATGCTAATATATCATTCATATACGGTAATATTCAATCAATTTCAGGTAAAAGAACTTGTGCGAAAGGAATTTTTAGAATTCATTGATACAATCACTTCAGAATACTTGACAGTCGTGGATCGCCTATTAGAATTCCCAGTATGTGTTTTTTTTAATTCGTCAAACGAAACAACCTTTATGTAACAGAAAAGCGAATTATAACGCTAATCAATTTTTTTAGGAAAATATAATAAATTTTAAACCCGAGACTCACATAAAATTGCTAAACAAACTTAATTTTACTGCATTATCCTGTGCAAGTCTTCGTGGTGTCATCAAGTTTAATGAGCGTATCAAAGAAGTAATAAGCACATGGGAAACAGGAGTTGGAAAGAGACTGTTCGGAAATGCTGAGAAAGAACTTATTGGTTAGCTTTCTTTTGTCTTCATATAGTAATTGAATATTATTTGATCATTTTAATTTATTATTTTGATCATAATTTTTATAAACAGAAAAATTTATAGAGTTTTCTGAAAAACACAAAACTAAAATTTTTTCGTCATCACAGCAACGATTTAAATATGTGCAAACATTTGTATTGGATACAGAAACTTGGTTGACCACATATTTAACAAGGGACTGTCTAAGGATCATAGAGGTTTGTTTGAAAGAAGTACTCTATAACGTAATCCATTAATATTTGAGAAAGTACTAAATCATCAAATATTTTTTTAATTTAAGGAATGCGTAAAGACTGAGGTTCCAATGTTTGAAAATAAGGATGATCTTGAAAAGTTTTTAAAAAAAATTCAAGCAGAATTTCGGGAATTTTGGTATTCTTTAATCAATTCTATGATGGTGGGTTTCTTCATATATTGATTAAAATTATTTTGCATTACTATAAAGGTTGTCTGATTTTCTTTTGATGCTAGAAATTTGTTTCTCCAATAAACCCATATCCGATAAATCCACAAGATCCACCACCACCGATCATTTCTTTAATCATGTCTCGCATGTTATTAGATTTCGGCGAAATTATCGTTACACAAGTTTACACATCCTTTTCCGATAGACTATATACTCCTCGAGATAATAAAAATAAGTTTTCAGTTGATATATATGGTGGATATAGTGAACGTCACGCTATTTCTAAAGAGCTGACACAGGATGTTAGAGAAATTGTTGGAGCATGTAAAGACATTGCTCAGGTATAAAAGCATTTAAACTTCTGTGGTCAATTTTGGATGCATGATTAAATTACGAATTTTTTAATTAATTTTATAGAGAATTTTGGAACGATATGTGGAGATTGTTGGAAATCGAATTTCTATGGACATTCGCGGCCTTTATACTACGAAATCAATCTCTACAATCTTAACTGATGTATCGTCACAACCAACTGTTTCAAAAATATGGAATGCCGTCATTACAGAATTGACACTTATTGAGAAAGAAGTCGTGATGCTTTATGGGACTGAGGAAGAAAATAATCTAGATGATAAGGGTAATGGAAAATTTTATTGCACAAGAATGCTTATTCTATTTGATATAATGCAAACTCAAAAATAAATTTTTTTTTTTTTTTGACACATGTAGACAATAATTCTCTACCATCCAATGATCAGAGTTTGACAGTAAATCAAGACACCTCAGATACCATACGAGCTCCTTATGCTCATTCAAATTCTTCTTATTCATCCACAAATTCAAATCGCCCAAAAACATCAAACCCGTTTTTTGCCAGTTTTACACATCTTACCTCTCATATAGATAAATTATTTTCTGATAGAATTGAGATTTTTGGAATTGTTGAAGTCGGAAAGCCGGGAATTATGATGGGTGTTATAAAAATATTACTAAAGGTATTTATAAACCCAGACATCAGTAACTAACGTCTATAAAATATTATATATAAGATGTTTATACATATGAAAATATTCTTATCTGTTTTTTCTGTGATTCTAGACGTGGATAGAGACCGTTCGAATGCAAACATTAACAAATAAACTATTTCAACAAATTCAAGTGGATTCAGAATTTGTACGACTTAAGTTATGGAAATATACTGAGGATGAAAGGTATACATATTTCTATATAGTGTATAATGAATATTTAAATAAATTTATTTATGGTTTATAATATTATAGAATATTGAATACAATGCTACAAGAATTAGCTTCAAGTGCGTTTAGAAGATGTGCTGAAGATCCTTTACCACTGGAAAATACGGTTAGTTATCTATATTTAAATTCGATCATGATCTTTAAAGACTTTGTTAATGCTATTTATCATTTAAAAATTTGTTACAGATTATAGAACAAATAGCCGGTGGTTTATAACAGATTCGTGGTTAGTGATGTAAAATGAAGGCTAAATTGGATTATATTATAATAGTAATTTAAACAACTAATTAAGTAATAAATCTTTTATTTATTATCATATACATTTTCACTACTTCTATTTTCGTTCCTCTACAATTATATATGTAATTTGTTGATATGTTTTTAGCTAAGTGTCATTAATTTCGATATTCTTAAATTTTTCCTCAACCTAAATAATTATACGTATATTTGTAATCTCTTCAACACTAGGAAGTATAAATCTGGATCCCTGAAAATCTTGTATTCGCTCCAGACCATGGATGTAAATAATATCGAACATATAGATAGCTATATTTAGATGTGAACGACTAGTAATAGAATATTTAAATACTAAAAAGCCTTAATAAATCTAATTAAATCTGATTGTACTCTACATTTTTAAATGGTCAACATGGATATTAGTTCATGCCGAACCAGCTTGACATAAAAATTACTTGCACACTAAACTCAATTCCGAGAAATTTACTGGAACAGATATTACTAAAAGTTAATAAAAATATCAACATTAAAAAAATCACCAGTAGTGTTCTAGCAATTTTGAGCTAATAATTAAAGATTAAGTATTACATATTAAAAATTAGGATTAGAATTAAAGTTGTGAAGGGTTTTTTGGGATGCTGAACATTTTGTTTAGAACACCAAATGTTAATTATATATTCAGCCAAATTTTTAAGATACATCAACTGTGGTGTTGAACGCCATTGGTATAATTTAATAAGTCATTAAAAAATACATTTTAATGACTTTATTTACTAAATACAATTGTATATGCATTTGATAAATTTCATAAAATATCCAGATACGTTTCTTTTTCAAAGCAGTGTAGCGTAATTAAAAAAAAACAACCAGCAACCGTATTGATTATAAATATGTCAACTTCAAAGTTCTATAAAGGTAATTTATTTTCTTCTTCTAATTTACTAAATTCCTTTGACCATTCCCTAACCAAGGCAGTATATTTCTCAATGACTTCTCTTTGTTGTGCTATATGCTGATGTAATCCAATAATTTCCTTTATATCAAATGATAATTTGAAAAAACAATTGTTAAAATAATAATTTTTAAATTTAATTGGTTTGACTATATATTAGAATAAAATTACATCTTTTAAAGCAATTTGTTCCTGTTGTTTTTCTGAATGAATGATCTTTGATAAAGCTGTTTCCAATTTTTTAGCTATTTGTAAAAATCTGAGGAGATGAACTTTATTCGCTTTGTTTTTGTAATAAATAAATACTTAGAAATCTTTTATTAAATTTAGTCAAATGATATTTAATTGAAAATTACCCTGTGATTTATCTTGAGAAGAACTAGATTTCACGGTATTATCCAAGTCATTTGGCACGATTTGTTTTAAACATTCGTCAAACTCAGTGTTTAACTGATTTAAAAGAGATTGCAATGAATCGTCAAGTGGTGAAGTAAAAGACATGGTATATACATTCATACATATTTATGTCTTTAAATATAACATTGTGATATTGTACTACTTATGATAATCAGATAATCAGGATCTGCATAAAAAAATTTTATTTGGATATATCGATATAATTTTTATTAGGCACTCAAAATGTGTACGTATTAGAATAATCTATCAAAACCTATCTAACTTTTGTAAAGATTAGTTCAAATTTAAAATCGAATAAATAGTTAATAATTCTTGATTGGTTCATTCTTCTTCAAGTTCACCTGAAGAAGTATCATCATCTTCTTGTACATCTTCTATACGATTTGTATTCACGAAAATTTGGTCGTCTGAATCATTCTCGGAAGACCTTAATAGTAATTTTATGTAAGAATTTTTAACATAGGAAAATGAAAAAAATCTTTTACCTGGTTTGATCTGGAATTTTCTCTTGACTTTCAAATTCTTTAGGCCTATGATATAATTGACTTAATAATGGTCATTTGATTACGTTATCGTGATTTTAGAAATAAAAGAATGAATTGCTTCTAACCATATTCCTTCTGACTTTAAATGTTTTACGTGCTCTGGAAACAATACATGGACAATTTCTCCACCTATCTTTTTAATTTTATCGGATTCTGAAGGTTCTATAATAACATAACTTCCTGGCAAAAGAAACAAATATTAAAAAAATAATCTTTAATACATTAGAGTTGGCAATTGAATTAAATATATACCACGCTTCACCCAAACTAGACTCCGAAATTTCGGTGGTAAAACGCATAAAGTAATAGTACCATCACAATATTGGACTTCGTGAAGATTTTTACCACGACCACCTAAAACACGAGCTATTTTTTGTGTTTTTGTCGGGGTCAGATTTGACGTGAGAATTTGATTTGTTGTTTTTTGTTTTCTACCCATTGATATAACTACGTGAAAAAATTTTGATAAATCTTGTTTTAGCATGTACAACAAAGTAACGTAGATCATACTAAATCAGATTTTACAGATTTTACACAAACATAAATGGAATCCAATGATCAAATTTCGCGTTTAGTTCGCATGATATATAGTTAAATTCTTGCATTATTACGAAATTTCTTACAATTTTATTATTCGTTCATATATGGCACCTTCACATAAATTTTTAACAGACCTTTCCGATGACATGGCTGAATTATTAAATACAGGTGCTGGTTACGACGTTGTAATTCAAGTCGGCGAAGAACCGAATGTTAAAGAATTTAGAACTCATTCAGTAATGCTAGCAGCAAGGTGTCCATATTTTCAAACTGCACTGTCAAGTAAATGGGCTAAAAAACAAGGTGATATTTTTGTATTTCGTAAGCCAAATATTTCTCCAAGAACCTTTAAGGAAATCCTGCAGTGAGAATTGTTTTTTTCTTTTTGGAATTTCTTGAATTCTTAAAAATTGTTTTCAACATTTCTGACATATATATTCTTAACCTTTACAGATATTTATACACTGGGACAATAGACTTGGCACAACAAGATGGCACTGACTTAATAAAAATTCTCGTGGCTGCTGACGAACTAGGCCTTCAAAAAATTGTGGAAGTAATAAAACAATATTTAATCGATAATCAATCCGAACTTTTAATAAGAAATCCCATCAGATTCGTCCAGTCCGTATTCCTTTACGACATATGCGCTTCTTTAAGAGATTATTGTTTGCAAGCAATTTGTGAAAGCCCTCAAATAATTTTTGGTTCGTCAGATTACTTATCGCTCGATAAATCTCTTCTTTTACGACTATTAAAATGCGAACAACTAGAAATGGAAGAAATTGATATCTGGATAAACTTACTTAAATGGGGAATTGCACAAAACTCTTTAGCAATTAAACTTGATGAAAGGAATCCTGCAAAGAATTTATTACAATGGACTGACAAAGATTTTATTGCATTAAGAGAATCACTAAATGATTTAATTCTACTTGTTAGATGGATACATATTTCTTCCAGTGATTTTTTATATAAAGTTCGTCCTTTTAAAAAGCTTTTACCTCAGACTCTTTATGAAGAAGTTTTAAGTTATCATCTAGATACTGGAAATAAACCAAGTTCAATTGAGATTACACCACGAAAGGGCCCAATTTTTGATTCAGTTTTGATGGACCATCAACATGTTTGTGCATTGGCAAGTTGGATAGATAATGAAAGTGATTACTACGATAGGACAACAAATCCTTATAACTTTAAATTGTTATTGAGGGCTACTAGGGATGGCTTTGATCCTACAACGTTTCATAATTTATGCGATAACAAGGGTGCAACCATCATGGTTTCAAAGCTTTCTTCAACTAGACAATTGATTGGTGGATATAATCCTTTATATTGGTCTCCACCTCCACAGACTTCTGAAAATTTAAGTGTTATATCAGCTATTAGTCATAATAATAATAGTACGAGTGGTGGTAGTTGGTGGAAGACTTCTTCAAGCTTTTTATTTTCTTTTAATGACTTAGATTTCAAAATCGCTCGAGTTCAACGACCACAATATGCTGTCTATTATGATAAAAAATATGGTCCTGGATGGGGATATTCTGGTGATTTGATTATTAAAGATTCTGGTTCAATTTATAATAGTCAAAAATCCATGACATATCCTGAAGCCTCGAAATTTTTTCCATATACGACTTCATCAGAATATGATATTGATGAATATGAAGTTTTTCAAGTTATAAGAAAACCTGGATTTAAGGAAACAACTGGTGCAAAATACTATTCTCGTGGGATTATACGTGCATTGAAGAGACAGAATTGGAATTATTTTTTCAAAGTGCTAATTATTATAATGTTTATGTTGTTTATTGGATGGATGATCGTTAAATATGAGATTTATTGGAAACTTAACGCTATTGCAAAATGGATTATTATACATTTCTATAAATCAGTGAATAAGTACACAAAAAAAATTGTGATTATATTTAATCGGTATAGATATTAGTCAAGAACTATTTATTTACATGTATAAAATAGCAATAAAATAACGGTTGGCATTAATTATCTTTGACCAAATTTATTCTTTAATAATTAAATAACTTGAAGTTTAATAGTTTGTTAATTGGAGTTCACAGTAACTCTTGATATAATGTATTGTTTGGCAGTTAGAAAAATATTATCTAAAATCCGCAATACTATGAGTCTATTAATAAATCCATTATGTCAAGAATTTATTATAGTATGATCTAAATCTTGATCCATTGTATCAAGATTTTTACTTAGTCTCCGTTATACCAAAAGTTCATTATATCGAGAATCGCTGTGTACCATTCCCGGGACTAAACCCCAAATCAGACTGGTGTATTATATTAGTAAAATATATTTATTTGGCAGGAGAAATGAGAATATCGTGATTAAATAAAATAAAGCACCTGGATCGGACAGATGCAATCACATAATATGCGCATAAAATGTGATTAATTATTACTAAATTTAGATCATTTATGTGAATTATGCGGCGAATTTTAAGCGAATAATATTTGCTTCATACATATGTACGTAATTGTTCTGTTATCATATGATCATCTTTTGTTGTAATTGCTGATACATATCAATATTGAATAAACGTTATGTAATTGTTACGATATCAATATAAGTATTTAGAACATTATAATTTTTGCCTTAATTTTAACGATGGGAAAAACCAAGTTTACAGTCTTAGAACGTGTAAATTCCAATAACTATAAAGATGATTTTTACGAATCAAATAATAAAATGTTTTGTATTGCTTGCAAAACTACTGTTAATCATGCTAAAAAACTATAATTGATAGTCATCTTAATTTGGCATCACATAAAAGTAAAAAATAGCTCATGGGAGCATCTTCAAGTAATATAACAAAACAAGAAATTAATATAGTATTAGTTAAAGCATTTGTGAAAATTGATATTCCACTAGAAAAAATCAATAAATTACAAATATTTTTTAAAGCTATTGTATTACAGATAAATTAATCTAATATGTATATTATATATATTATTAAATATTAATTATACTGTAATAGAATTTATTTTTTTATATATTATTATATATTAATTTTTAACTCTATATTATATTTTATATTTTTTTTGGTATTTTTATATAGTTTTAAATTATTTTAGTAGTTTTAATCATCTATTTAATAAGTTAATATTTATTTTATTAGTAGATTTCTTATAGTATTTTATTCTAGTTAATAGTTGTTTGGATATCTAAAATAATATTTGTTTAATATTATAAGAGCTTTGATCAAAAGTTTCAGGTTATATTTTAAATGTCTTAGATGTCTTAAAACATTCTAAAATGATAAAACAATTAATTTAATTATAGTTAATTAATATTTATTAATTATAATACAATATATATTTATTATGGTATTACTATTATAATGGCAGTCATATTAGTATAATTGGAAGGTTATAGAACATCTGTGTAGTTATATAGAAGAATGCAAACTGATAATCAAGTAGTACAAACACTAAATAAGTCCTTGTAACTGTGTAAATCTATTGAAATTACACAGGTCGAATGAATGAATAAAGGGTGAATAATAGGTAAATAACAGAAAAAAAAACTGCCATTATTCTACCCTAT
>CAJVQA010010663.1:0-11240 GCA_910591915.1 Cetraspora pellucida | reverse complement strand
TTCAAATATTAAATATATTTATTGAAATGCAAGTTAATATGTAAAATTTTATGTAATTATATTTTAATTCAAATGTATCAAGTTGGTGTAGCATGCTTAATAAGATGACTAATAGTATTTAAATACAATTTGCTATATTATCTTAGTTAAAAATAAACTGCTTATCTAAATACTTAAAACTATATTAGAAGAGTTTTTTCTTTTCTATAATAAATATATTAATTGTTTTTCAAGCTTTTTTCTTTATTTAGTTTATTTTTCTATTTTTTTTCTTTTTTTTCTTCTTTTATTAGATTATTTTTCTTTTTTCTTTTCTTTAACTTTTCTTTTATTTATGTATCCTTTTTATTTTATTTGTTATATTGGTTTTTTTTTCTTATTTTGTATTCTTTTATATCAAACTCTTTATATCTAATTATAAAATATGTTCTATATTGTTCTTGTTATTATATTTATATAATTTTATATTATTTGTTTGTTTAAAAGTTATTTAAATTTTTTTTCTTATTTTTATTAATGTTTTTTAGTTTATAATTTTTTCTGTTTCTGTTTTTTTGAATAATATATATAATACTTGTAATAGAATTTTATTTTTTCTTATTCTTTAAGCCTACTATATTGTTATTGTTATCATTTTTTAAAACTGTTTTTACAAACTTTTTTGTCTACTATAACTTACTATATATGCTTAAATTTTTTTTATTTTGACAAAATAGTCTATTATTCTATATATTTTTGGTCTTGTTCTATTTAATTTGTCTAGTATTAATAGACTATTATGCACTTAATTATTATAACTCTTCTTGTATTAAGTTTTCTTGATATATAATATACTTTTCTTGTTTTATTTATTTATTTTCAAAAACTTGATTAGTTGTATAATGCATGTTCTGTTTTTGGCTCTAATGTTCTAATTAGGTTTGTTTTTTTTTAACTAGTTTTAATTGTGTTATTTGTAATTATTTTACAAAAAAGATTTATCAGTATATTAATCTTTTTGTTTTCTTACTTTAAATATTAATCTATTTTATTGCACTGAACTTTTTTTATATAAATTATTTCTTTATTAATTGCTTTTTTCTTTCTGCTATATCATTTCACTTATCTTTATTATAACTTTTAATTTTAATTATTTCTATTTTAATACTCTTGTTCTTAATTAGACTTACAATGTTTATTATTTACATTATTTTTTTTAATAATTCTTTTATTTTCTGTACTTTAAAAATAGCTTTGTTAATGTTTTTTAATATAGTAATACTACTTTTGTATTTTTTTTTATTAATATTAGGATTGCTAATCATATTACTATTAATTTTGCTATTTTTGCTAAGAATTATCTCTCAAAACTTAGTGTAGTTGTCTTCTTTGACCAGTTTTTTTTTTATATCTAACTAATATTTATTTTTTTTGTATTGTTTTTATTTTTTTTTATATAATGATTTATTTATATAAAAGTTATATTTATCATTGTTTTTCTTTTGTTTATTACTAAAATTTTTATTAAATAGTTTGTAATTTTATCTTATCTATCTTTTATACTTGTTTACTATTTGTTCTGATCTGTTTTTATAATTTTTGCATTTACTTATTTTTGTAATTATTTTCTTTTTTCTTTTTGCATTAATTAATATTTTGCTTTTTTTGATTATTTTGCTAATTTGCTAGCTATGTTTTAATTAATATATATATATATTTTTTGGTCTTTTAAAATTTTTATCTATTTAGTTTTTAATATTTGTATATTATAGCTGTTTATTTTATACTAGTTGTATCTTTTTCTATTTGTTTGTATTACTAATATTTTTCTTTTTATTTTACTAAACTATTTGGTTTTTTTTTATATAATAGTCTTTGAAGACTTTTAAGTTGTCTTTATATAATCAAATATTTACCTTTTATATTTGCAAGCTGGTTCAAATATAGCAATTTTTATTTATTTATTATATTATTACTTGTTATTTATGTTTTAGTTTCTATTATATTTTTTATTTTTTTTTTAAAAAAAAATTATTTATTGCATAGTGCAATATATGTTATTTATCATCCATATTATGAGATACAATTTGATTGGCCAGTATTGCAATAGTACAATTTTTGTGTGATATATAATATCGAATATGTGATTAACTTAATATAATTTATATGTATAAATTTTATGTTACATGATTCAGTATTAACAGTTAATTCAAATATTTACATACTGTACATACTGTACTTACATATTTACACACTATCACACTAACTTACTCTACTGAAAATTTCTAATAATTTAACTCATATATTTATCACACTAACCAATAATGATATATATATTACGTATGGGTGCTGCCAAAAAAAAATAACTGTGCCTGATTAAATCAGATGTATAAATTTTCTTTTTGGAAATCATAAAGTAAACTGTGTCTCTACACATTTATATTTCTTAGTAAAAAGTTAACTTATATGAATTAAAATTAGCTCTTCATACATAAAGTACTTTAATAGCATAATCAATAAGGCAATATCATTAAAGCAATATCAATATCAATAAACATGAATTATGACCACATAAAATGCAAAAATATTATTTTGGCACAGACTAAACTAGATGTATTATAATTCTAATAACATATACAAACTGTTATTTCTATTAAATATAGTTAACTTTTCTTAATAGAACATTTGGGTACATAATGTCTTGTCTTACTGCACAATCTACATTTACATTTACTGGTATTATCATTTTCTACTGTGTTCTCAAGATTTTTGGAAGCATTTCCTCTTTTAGATATACTACTATTCACCTTCTTATTCTCATTATAAGCCTTAATACGATTACTAGCAGGTCTACCTTTATCTTGGTATTTTGTTGGATCTTTAATATCATCAATATTGCAAACATGCCTATCTGGCAACTTCAATATATTATTTAAATCCATATTTTTACTAAGAATGTTCTCTCTTTCCAATTGTACTGCAGCATTTAGCTTTGCTTCCTTCTCAGAAATATATGCTAATATAATATTATCTAAACTACTTTAGTTATTATCTTTTAATGAATAGTTTAAAGCCTTTTTAAAATGTCCTATAAGGTGACCGTATTGTATTTTTTTTTGTAGATGTTAATGGGTCTAAACTTCTTGAATGTTATTATAATGCTTAGGAATAAATATAAATTGCTAAAGAGTGTGATCACTCTGCTTTAAATTTTTTGATGATGTTCCAATAAATGGTTCTTTAAAAACAGAATCTGCACAAGTTCAGACTTCATCTCGAAGCCATCTTGTTGGCATTAGCATTGGGTGAAATAAAGCATCTTGATTTTCGATCATTAATTTGAAGTAATACTGGCAAATGACTCTATTAGAAACCAATAATAAACATGTGCATAAATGAGTTCCATCATTAAGAATTATAATATGCTGATACGAGCTTGGCGCTATATAAGAAATAATCTGCTAAACTTCTTTAACTGAATTCTTCTTAACTGAATTTAACAGTGATTTTAGATATATTTGTCAGTAATCATAATAGTTTTTGATGTCCTCAATGCATTCTGAATTATTAGTATAAGTTGGATTAGTTAGACTTTTATATAGTTCATTTTGATCCTAAAATATAATAAAAAAATAACCTTAGCTTAGTTTTTTTTTTTTTTAATCAGAATCTACTGATTGATCTTTAGTAAATTTAAAAGCTTCATTAATAGATAACTTTTCACACTTATATAACACTAATTCACATATTTGTTTCTGGATTTTCATGACAATTTGTAGTGAAAAGTATTTTTTAATTGTGCTATTAATTTCACTGAAAAAATTATTCACAACAAATAGTTAATGATATGTTGTTAATTTATATTTCCATGCTAAAAAATCTTTATTCATTGCCTTTTTTTGCATTTAGGAATCCAAAGCTTTGACTACATCTGACATAGTTGAACTGGAAGAAACAACTTTATGGATAATTGCATTGATTGACTCAATACATTGTGTTGATTGCATACCAGTCATAAAGATACAGCTTATATAGGCACGTGCCCAAGAATGTTATGTTGAATAAAGTGAATTTTGCAAATATTCATTAGCACTAGGGTAAGTTTCTAAAAGTGTTTGAAACCATTGCTCAAAGACTTTCACACATAATGAATTATGCATTTTCCAAAAATCATCAACAAATGGCTTAAAATTTGCAGTTTCAAGCTTAGACTTGAGCCACTTTGGTAAATTTTAAACATGTGCCAGATGCAATGCATATAATAAGTATTTTTGTAAATCACCTTACATGCTGTCTCTATAGCTAGATCTATATCAGTTAATATAACTGTTGGCTCATAACCTGTAGCATCCAATGTTTGTTGCAGAATCTATTCATAACTCTCTTGAGTTTCATCATTTAAAAAGGCCTGAACACCTAAATATGACTTTTCATTATTGTCAACAATTATAAACAATGACAATGGATAATTATATTTGTTAGTTCTGGAAGTATTGTCATGAAGTATAACATCTGAATAATGCAACCATAGCTCAATTTGATTTGCAGTTATCCAAAATATTCCATACAATCTATCACTATCTGCATTTACTAATGGCTATACAAACATTATTGGATCTTCTTTTTGTTAATTGAGTAAAATTTTTAACAAGTGAGATGCATCAGATTCTGTAATTTGTTTTTCCTGTTTGATTTTCTAAATAGCATTAGAAAGATCTTGCATTAAAAATAGTTGATCAAGAAACAGTAGTTGCAATAAATTTCTTATAGTATATGTATCACACTATTCATATACAACTGCACACTCAATTTCTGCTAATATTGATTAATCAAATTTTCTGAATTTCACAGCAAATTTTGCATTATCAGCAAGTAATTCATGGTTATATTCTGAGTATACAAAAACTACATGCACAAAACTTCTATTTTCAGAATTAGATAAGTTAACATGCTATTTGCAATTCATTTTCTTTGATCCTTTGTTATGTTGTTGATCCAATAATTTTGTTTTTTTAGGCTTGTAAACTCCAGCATATTCACAAGGAAACATTCTCTTTTTTACAATTTGTTTAGATGAATCAGAGTTCTTGTGATATTTTACTCAATAATGATTAATAGCAAATCCTCTTTGTCATTCATATTCTTTAATATAATGTTCAGCAATTAACCAAGAAGGAAAACATAAACTAGCAGTCAATTCTACTGGTTCAGTTAATAAGGGAAATTCTGTAGAATTAAGGTGTTCTAATTCTGACCCTACTATAGGACCTATAAAAAAAGTTTTAACTTAGTTCAAAACCTGAATTTTTTATCCTAAAGTTTAAAAACTATCTAATTCTGAATCTAAAAGTGAATCTGCCTTGTGTTACAGTTTCAAATTCCTCTAATTATGTTAAAAGATATTGTATATCAATTTCAAGTTTCAACTTTAAAACTGAACCTAAAAAAAGATAATTTGAAAACAGAATTTACCTTGATCCAAAGTTTCTAATCTATTAGACTCTTCTGATTCTACTGATTGAATTAAAGAACATTCACTAGGAACCGATTGAATTAAAGAACATTCATCAGTGACTAACTGAATTAAAGAGCTTTCATGTATAACTGATTGAATTAAAGCAGCTTTGAGGTTTTCTAGTTCCAGATCCAAAAATAGGCCTATCAAATGTTCACTAGTAACTGATTGAATTAAAGCAGCCTTAAGGTTTTCTAGTTCCAGATTCAAAAAAGAGCCTATCAAATGAAATAGCTTTAATATACTGTATTCTGAGCTAGCTTATTATTTTCGACCATTAAACTTACTGAGTTCTGAACCCGAAACAAAGCCTATAGGTGGAATATTGTTAAATTCTTCTAATTTTAAATAATATATGTTTAGTCATGGGCTTTACAATGTGTCTGTTGATAAAATAATACTAACCTTGATAGGTTCTATTATATTGATTCCAAGTAAAATTATTATCTGTAGAATGAATATAATTATTCACTGCTTTACCAAAAAAAAAAAAACTAGTCCTAACGATCTGATTCTTTTATCCAAATTTCAGTTTAGATAAGAATTTGGATCAAAAATCGAGCCAAACTTCTATATACTACCAAAGTGACTATCTTCTATTTTTTGACATGTGTAACAAGGTGCCACAGAGTTGTATTATGCTGCCTAACTTGAAGGTACTGTTAATATTTATGTTGTGCAACACAAATAATAGCCAAATAATAGCTTTATTTAATACATATTACTGTAAGTATTTTCATTTTGTCCTTTACTGTTGTTTTTTGCTAATAAAAAGAACAAAAAAGAATAATTTTTTTCTTAATCGTATTTTCTTTTATACTTCACTATTACATAATTTTGTACTACTATTTAACTACTGTTATACTATGATCATTAATTATATTTTATGAAGCACGTGATTATGTAATCAAGTGAGGTGATAATATCGTCTAGGTGATATATAAATTACCTCTTTTTTTTATAATTATATACTTTTTATAAACAATTTTTTACTTTAATACTTATTTCTATCTTTTTTACTTTAATTATTGTTTAATAAATTAAATTGTTCTTCTAATATTTTTTTGATATTTTTTTAGAATTCTAAATATTTTCTGCTAAATCTGGCTTTTGGCATTCCTGAGTTATTCCAAGTTTTATTCGTTTACTTAAACTATCTTTTTTATTAAGTCTCTAAAAAAGACTACTTATTTGTTTTATTATTATCTCTTAACTTAGTAGTCTATAATTTTTTAAGTCTTTGTATTTTATTATGCAATTGTTTAATATTTTTATTATATTGTATTTATGTTTTGCTAAACATATTAATAGTTAATATATTTTGTTTCTAATATCTTTATTAGCTATAAGAGATATTCTAGTTTAAAATTATTACTATATTGTTAATATATGCAATTTGACTTATTGTTATTTTTATATATCTTAAATTTTTAACTGTTTGATTAACTATTTTTTTGCTTTTTTACAAACTAGTAACTCTCTTATTTTGTTATTTAGCTAGATTTCTAATAACTTTATAATCTTGTTTTTTAATTGTTTTTATTATTTTATTTTAACTAAAAATATTATTTTTTTCTTTCTCTCTAAGCCTTGTATATTATTATTATAAGTTTTGATTTTTATTTTAAAAAAAATATATTAAGATAAGTACTTGTAACTTAGGATTTTATTAATAATATATTCAGCTAATAGTTGTATTACAATTACAAAAGGCAATCATAAACAGAGTGTACAACTAGCTACTTATATAACTTTAGTTATTGTCTAATTTAAATAGTTCATCTGAAGATTCTATATTAGCTGTTATACTTAAAACCTGCTTGTAAGTTCTCTATTTAAATACTCTAGTTTCTATATCTACCTATTTATCTACATCTATCAAGATGCCTTAGTAAATACTAATGCAAATATGTTATAATTACTAAATCTTTAAGACAGTTACTTATATAAGAAACTTTGACCTTGTACTAAATTTTTTAAAATCTTCTATATCTTATTCTTATAGCTAATCTAGTAATGTTATATCCAAAACTAATACTTGCAGTTAGAGTATATCATTAAATGACTATGTTTTTATAAAGTTTACTCCAACTTTGATAATTATTTTACAACATATTTCTACTACTTTAGTATTCAAATCAAGTTTTACTAAGCTTTTAGTTTAAATAGTCTAAAAAGATAAATACCTCTAGTTTATATATTCTTTAGTATATAACCTTTTTCTTTAGAACAGATTCTGATGACCTAGCTAGTTATAATAACTTCTTTCTAAAGATCAATTTGTTTTATTTAATTTTACAAGTTCTAGGCTGTTTTATTAGCTAGTCTTTACAATAGCATTATTAAAAGTTCAGATTATCTCTCTATTCAAGTTTTTTAAGTAGACTTCAATCTTTTTAGTTTTACAATTTATATAGCCATTAGGCCTTATTACAAGTTCACACCATCTAATACTAGTTTGTATTTTTTTATACAAAGCTGTATGAATATCATGTGATCTTTTATTTATACTAGTATAATACAGATAACAGATATCTGATCTAACTAATTTTAAAAGACAATTAACTATAATAGTGAAAGAATTGCAAATTTTTATCAACACTAGCATTTGAACTCTAAATCTGCTACTTGAAAATTAATAATTTATTTACTTTATTAAATTGCCACATTTTTATTATAAGCTTTAATTTGGATCTATTTAATTTAATGTCATTAGCTTTAAAAAATTTTTCGACAACTTCAAAAATTCTCAATAATTTTTTTTTTTTTTTAAAAAATAACCTTTTTGGTTTTTTGACTTTTATTAATCACTTATTGGTATTGTAGTTTAATGAATCATTACAGAAGAGTGTACAATTGGCTATACATGTAACTTTCTTATATTACCTATTTAAGAAGTTCATCTGAAAGTTCTTTGCCAATTGTTGTACCTAAAACTCTGCTTGGATGTTCTATTTTAAACTCTCTGAATCTGTAACCTGTGTTAACTAACTGAATCATATCCAGATGCCTAAATTATTATCTCAACCTTAGAACTAATTTATTCTCAAGATAAACTCTCTAGAGCCTTCTGTACCTATTTTTACAGCTAACCTAGGTATCACTATAGCAGAACTAGCACTTGTGATCAGGGCTTAACTATTAAACCACTATGCCCTTATAGAGTTTACTTAGATCTCAGCACCTACTTTATAGCATAATCCTGGTACTTTAGTATATTACTGCCTTTTTACCTGCCTTTTTACCAAACTTCCAATCCAGATAACCTACATAGGACTACAACCAGTCTATCAGTATATTAGGTCAGCCTAATATCTTTTTTTTTTAGTTTGTTTTAGCAGTCTGGTTGGTAGTATTTCTAAGACTTCCAACCTAAAGGTTCTTGCCTATCCAGCTACTATAACTGGATACTATAATCTTGGTATTTGTTTTTCCAAACTAGGCTTTACAGTAGGGTCATTAAAGATCTAGTTATCTCTTTACTTAGGTCTTCCCAAATAGACTTCTTGTTACCTAATTTCAATAGATTTATATGGCCATAAGGACTAATCTAGTATTTGCACTACCAGATTTGTTAGTTTGCATTTCCCTATATAACACCATATTTACACAAATGCCTTATAACCTGCCAGTTATACTGATATGATTGCTATTACAGATATTCTAATTTAATCATTAGTAACAGTTGTTATAATATAAATATTACTTAGGTAATTATTTAAATTTTTCACCATCAATAAGATTTGAACACCCAATCTACCACTTAGAGAGTTGACAATCTGACCATTTTACTAGGTCACTATATCTTAAAATTCTCAATAATTGCTTTTTGCTATTTGTAATTTATATTGTATTATCCGCATATATAATTACTGCTTGTTTATGCTTTATAATATTAATACTAAACATTTATTTTATAATATTAAACTAGCCTCTTTTGGACCTAGAGTTTTATTCAGTAAATTGGATATAGGGACTCGCAGCTGAAACATCAAAGAAGTTACCTTATATTAGAAAGTACAACTAGCCATACATATACTTTTGGTGTCTAATTTAAGTAGTCTGCCAATGGTTTTACACTAGCTGCCATACCTGCAACCCAACTAGAGGCATTGCCTATTTAAACCCTCTGTGCTGCAATCCTTACTGTGTTACTAGATCATCTCTGATACAGCTATTAGTCAAGAAGGTCTAAATACTTTTACACATTTCTCTTAGGACCCCATTCTTATTTCATGCAGTGTATCCTCAGAAGCATCATTACTAGAGTCTTTCATGTTCCACACACAGCTGACCTAGTTTTATATAACATGCTATAGTTATCTAACACTTGTAGTTATAGTGGTTACCTGTTTAACCACTACATTACATTATTTCTATCTTTGTAAAATTTACTCAAACCCTAGTACTTATCATTCCGACTTCTTCTCTTCATCTCTCTATTATCCAACTTAGAATCTAACAGACTTCCCAGACTCCCAATCCAGATAGCCCAGTATAGTATACCTTAGTATCCTTTTTCTCTGGCGATTTTGGCAGCCTGGTTGGTCATATGCTCCTTTACACATCTTTCTATCTGGTTGCATGTCTGCCTATTCCTTATTGGAGTTTTTTGGGCTTCTATTAGTCCGATAGCATCATTAAAGGCTTGTGCTACTCTTTACTCAGGAATTTCCAAGTAGGCTTCTGTCTTCTCAGTTTCTTAGTCTTCTACATCCAGTAGCCTTATCATGAGTTTGCACTGAAGTTTTATGTGACACTGTTTATTAATATTCCTTTATATATATGTAATATTACACTTTGCATAGATGCCCCAGGCTTCCAATGATGAGTAGAACCTGATTGGTTATACCCAAGATTACAAATACCTAAATTCAACTAATTGACAAGAGACAGTTTACTATAATGCAAATATAATTATCAAATTTTGTCATAGGTAGAATTTGAACCTTAGACCTGCCACTTGAAGGATGACAACCCAACTACTACACTAGGATTGCCATTCTCAGTTTTTCATATTTCTTTATATATATATAATATTATACTTCATATAGATGTTTCAAGCTTCCAAAATCAGTAAACTCTAATCTAATGTATCTAAGATTATAGATGTATAAACTCAACTAATCAATAAGAGACAGTTACTATAACATAGATATAATTTTCAAAATTTATTATTCATGAAAATTGAACCTTAGACCTGCCAATTGGAGGTTAACAACCTATTCTCTTCACTAGGTTGCTACACCTTTTAATATTATTTTTATTTTACTAATATTTTCTAATTATTATAAAAATATAAGATTTGTATTTTAAAATTGCTAAATGTATTTGAAATATTTTAATATATAGAAATTTACAAATATTAATAATTATATTAAATTCTTTTATATTATTAAGAAGTTTAAAATACTTAGTTAAAAGTTTTTCAAAAAAACTTTGTTGTAATTTAAAATTTTTATTTAGTTTGTTTATTAATATAATATATAAATATAAACATTTTAAAAAAATACTTAATATTTTCTTATATTCTAATTTAATTATTAATAATTTCAACTGTTTAACTACAAACTTTAAAATAATATAGCTTATTAAATATTAGTTATCTTATTAAGCATAATACACCAATTTAATATATTTGTATTAAAATATAATTATATAAATTTTATATATTAACTTGTAATTAAATAAATATATTTAATATTTGAAGATTTATAGAATATATTTATAAAAAAAAATTAAATTA
>CAJVQA010010662.1:0-11240 GCA_910591915.1 Cetraspora pellucida | reverse complement strand
CATTAGCCAAATATACTATCAATAAAATCCTGGGTCACAAGTACTCACCTTAATATTTAAAAAAAAAAAAAAAAATTTAAGAGATAATAGAATATTCAATTTTATTTTTATTTTTTTATTTACCATATCTAATAATAGTATACTAAAATTCTCATTATTATCAACCATCCAAACATTATTAAGCTCTTTAAAATTTCAAGAAATATGATTGAAAATTTGAATTTAAATGAATTTAATTATAAATATTAATTATATTAAATGATATTTAAGTATTAAATTCAAATAATACTAATTTAACATAATTTAGATTCCAAAAAAATAATTTTATAATAATATTGCAACTTGCTAATAAAGGAAACTTGAGGGATTGTTTAAAAAAAAAACTGAAAAAAAAAGACAAAAATTATTAAAATAACAATAGAAATTGCTTGTGGATTGAAATGCTTACATGATCAAGATATTATTCAATGGAATTTGGTAATTTCAATTTATAAACTAATATTAAGTAATTATAACTGTAATTCATTATATGGGGCATTATCTATTAAAATAGCCCTTTTTTGCATTTTTTTGAAAAATGAGTTTTTATTGAATTCTTATAGATTTTGACATGATTAACATTTTCAATTATAAATGAAAGTCGATTTACATAATAAAAAATTAAGATAATGTTAAAGAAAAATTACACGAGGCTGCCCAAGGCCCACATCATGAGATTACCCGATAGGCACCTGTTACTTTTAACCAATCAAAATCGTGAAATTTATTAATCCCAGATCAGTCCGAAAATCAAAACAAGTGATTAAACTCAATTATCTCAAAATGAGAAATTTGTAAAAAAAAGGGCTGTTTTAATTGATAACATCCCATATCATATCATTCTGAAGCATTCAAAAAATATTCTGATTGACAGTTGATTGCAGACTTTGAAAAGCGAAACTCCTAAATGATTTTACCACATTAAGTTCAAGAATAATCAACATGCCAGCATATATTGATCCTCAGTTACTCAATACCGTTATTCATGTAATGAATAGAGATTTCCTTCCAAACCATTTTAAACTCGGAACTAGAGTCTGGTTAGGATTAGTGATGGGCAATGCGCATGAAATTATAGAATCATGTGCATGATTTTTATAATGCCGGCGAAGCAATATAATGCTGGTAGATAATATGAGCCGGAAATTTTCAATAGGTTCCGGAATATTCTGAAAGCTCATAAAAGATTCCGAAAAATTCCCATGCGAATTTGCACATCACTAGTTAGGATTCGAGGCTACTGGATTCGAGCTACTGGAAAATAATTAGTAATGTATTCAACATATTAAAAAGGTTCCTGATAAGGATCTGATATATCTATAGTTTAGACGTAATATTTTGGGAACTCACAAGTGGAGTTACTCCATTTAACAAACTTTTCGTATCAACCATAATTCCGAAGATTTTTAAAGGTAGAAGAGAAAGAACTGTCGAAAATATGTCATTAGGATACGCTGATTTATATAAGAAATGTTGATCTCTTTATTCTCCTGAGCGTCCGACATTGAATAAGATTTTTTTAAATGAACTTGAAAAATTATCTAAAATATCTGTTAAGCTTAAACTTTCCTGAACTACAAATCAGATTCCAAGATTAGATGTAACGTAACACGAGCAAGAAGACCGTTTGTTCTGTCAAAAATCGCACATAGCTCAAAGAATCAACATCTTTTGTGCTCTAAGAATTTTATTTGCGCCTCAATCTTGTACACATTTTCGGTATACCATGAAATTACAAGACGAAAAGTCACAAGAACTAATTATCCAATCAAATGTTGAGAATCGAACATAGCATTGAGATGCCATTAAACCATACACTTCGTTACACTCCTTCCTGGTATGTTACCGACCGAAACTACTCAAATTATTAGAGTTAGTTAGAGTATTAGATTACGCACGAATCTCGTACAGAATTTATTCACTAATTCAAACTACCTTAATCATGATGAATTCTGTGCATAAACAAACCAGATGCAACATAGAAATCAAAACATAAATGAATAAATGAAAGTCTTTTAAGATTAACGTTACGATAGAATATGTCGTGCTTGAAGTTGTATTTACTTGAAATTGCGCTGACTGAAATAGGCACCTTAAATTAGACATTCTTGTATGAATAAGTTAGTAATTGTTAACCAATATTATCAGCAAAAAGTCATTTTGAAATGCCAAAAAAATTATAAAAATAATTTAATAATAAATTAATTAATTATTACAAGTTGCTATATCTTTTAAAATAAAATATCAATCTTCAAGGAACCAATAATTAATTTTATCTTCTGCAATCAATTCTATTGTTTTGTCTTCTTTTTCCCAAATAAATTTACAATCTTTGCCTAACCATGATTCATACCCACTCCTAGGTATTATTCGCATTTTGGGATATGGTTTTGATTCTATTTTTTCTGATGTTTCATTCCATGAACTCGTAATAGACGGATCATCATAAAAACAAATGTATTTTGTTACTAATTTATCTTTAAACTTATAATCTAAATTATTGAATTCTAATGATTTTTTACGAAGAGCAAAATCATAAATCAAGTTAAGTTGAACACGATATACACCATTATTATTTGTAACCACATCTGGGAAAGCGTCACTTTATTTAAAAGAAATCAGATATTAGTGAAAAGTATTAATACCAAGAATAAATTAAATTTAAGAACATACCTCATGAATGAAACGATTATATTTTGTAATATAATTACAAAAATAAAACTGCCAATTACGCTAATTATAGTGAGTGGCCAAAAATTCCAAGCATCAAATGAAATTGAAGACCAATCATATACTGCAAGTATAGCACTAACGATATTGGAAAATGGATTATCAGATACCTCTCCGATCGTTGTTGAGGATTGACTTAGTTGAATGTAAAATGAATAACCAAGTAGAATAAATCTGTATAAACGTAATTGATATTAATATTAAAAGTTTAAATTATAAAAACCATAGTTGAATAAATCCAAGAATAAAGCTTACAATGCATGTCCCTGATAACGCAATATGATAAAGTATATAAATACAATGTTAATATGAATAAAAACTAATACATATATTCATCTAAAAATTATTACCATTGCAATGATAGACAAAATAAAAAATATAAAAAATTCTCGTATCTTAACGATAATGTTTAAGAAGATAACAAGATATCGCGCAAAACCTATGTTTAATAAATATAATAATTATAATATAAGCTTAAACAATTATTAAAAGTCTTATTAGTAAATATTATACCTTCAAATATACGTAATAATAAAATCTAATAATAGCGCGTAATATTAATAATTAAAAGACGGAAAAAAGTATTTGCAATAATAAATAATTAAATAATAAGTAAAGTATATACTTACAAACTCGTACCAAAGAACTAAAATACTTAAGAAAATAATAAATGTAATGCTTTGACTGCCTTTTGCGTTTTTAAATCCGTCCTCAAATGTAAAATAACAAATCAGAATATAACTAGAGATAAATATCGGCATAACAGTCGATAAAAGATCCACGAAATTAAAAAGATTTGAATAATATTTTTTTCCATTGCGATATAATTGATTAAATTCAAACACAAGATGATAATATGACAAATAATAAAATAGTACGATGGTTATAATTATCAAAATATGATTAAGTAAGCCAGTTATCTCGAGATGAGCGATGTATGCCCAAGAAATAATTGAATAAGTCACAAAGTATAAGGTAAAAATACACAGGATTCTAGGCCAATAAAATTTAGAAGAATACCACATCCAATTCATGACTGCACCCATTGATGGGTTTCCATATAAAATCTCATGGTCATCTTTTCTTACTAGCTTAATAATGAGTTTAATAAAGGGACTATATTGTTCCTCATACTCATAAGGTAAATATTGACTAGGTAAAATTAAAGATTTTAGAAATTTCATAAATTTATCTTCTTTTACATCCGCTAGTGTTTTTTTGTTTGTTGTGAAATCTATTAATGGTACCATTCTAATATCAGCTATTTTATTATGACTGGGCAAATTAAAGTGAAATTGAATTAATTATGTAGAAGAACAACTTATGATGTCTGACGAATTGTGAATTGATGAAACTATTGATGAAACAATATAATTTCTTCATTTCGCCAATGTTTTGGTTTCAGACATCATTAATAGCAGACTTTAATGTAAATTATTATTTTTCATACTCAATCTCTCGTAGCTCCAAGTCAGAATCTTGTGGAATCAACTGTGTTATAGGTATAAAAACTTTTAATAAACCATCTGATTTGGGTGAAATTTCAAGAAATTCAAAAGAGATTAAATCTAACGGTGTTTTACAAAAGCAGGGACTATAAAATAATTTTTGAGCATATTCTATTGTATGAGGGTTAATATTGTAATCATAAAAATGTGAATACAATTATGTGTTAATATGATAAAATTTATAGCCAACCAAATTTCATTCTCTAAATGTTATTACCTTTTCCTTTTTCGTCACTCTGTAATTCTGGTATGATGTCTACAACCGTATTCATCCATCCAATATTATTAACCGCATGTTTAGAATAGTATTCTAAAAAAAGTGCCAACATGGTATGATCTTTGGACAAATTAATAAAGTATTAGTACTAACTTTTACAGTACACTTACAAGTAGCCAGTATAATTTTATGCAGTATACAGACCCGAAAGGGCATTATTAATTGTATCAGAAGAATGAGGTATATGAACCAATGCCTCGGAAGATAAAATGTCTTTTACGAGCCCATAATCTTCTGCTTCAATAAGTACATTCATTAAATCATATCGAATATCTAACAACCGCCAATCGGTTGGATGCAATTTAACAAATCTCAATACGATTTTCCGTGTTTGTTCAACAATAGTATTAAATATTAATTTTTGATCATCAGAAAAAAATGGTTCAAATTTCTTATAAGTAGAAAAATACTTAAGTGCGCAACAAGCATATTTCGCTACATTCATAAAATCATCTTCATCTTCCATTTTAATTTGTCTTTCACAACGAGCAGCTTTTTTTAATGCACTTTTAGCATCATCATTCTCATTTTTCAATATTTCAAGTGATGTAGATGTTAAAAAAGTGTCATCATATTGAGTAATGTTAAGTTTGAATTTTCCGATGTTATACTCGAAGTATGTTACTTCTATAATAGATGATAACAATTCATAACAACCTAGATACTCAGTATCTACTATGAGATCTCGGTGACGGGACAAGGGAGATATAGGCACATAAATGAATTCAAGCGTTCGTTTTTCTGGTCCATGTTCGTACCAAACTTGAATTGTATGACTTCCAATTAAAAGCAATTTTGTTCTTTCATCATCAAGATAGAACGAATATCGAGTAGACATATTATCATCATTACCATTTAAACATGGTTCAAGCATATGATAATATTTATCCAATTCTGATTCTTCACCATGAAGATCTTTGATTTTATAACCGAGATCTTGCCTCGAGAAATAATCGCTTGATAGTTTCTTCCAACCTTTATTTTCTCCTTTTTTAAAATATTTATCTATAATTAAATCATCATAAATGACTAATTTGTCATCCTTATAATCAACAATTAAACTATTTGATATTTTTGCATCATTTAATTGGACCGTAAATCCTGGATTTTTTAATTCAACAGGACTTCGAAATAAGCTGAAAATATTTAAAATAAACCATTTATCTTTTGAATAATATACAAATAATCTCTCGTCATCGGGAAAAAAATCAACAAATATCTTTTTGCGAAACTGTAATTCATCGGCCATTTGTTGATCATCAAAAATATCTGTAAGCTTTGCTATTTCAAGACCACATTTGATTAAAAATATTCTGATTCCTTTAATATCGAATGATAAATATGCTAATAATTTGCCATTGTTCGACACTGCATAACAACTAGGTAAATCTAACATGGTTGATCTGTTTAAAAGTTCTCTCCGAAAAGTATTTACTAAGTGATTTGTTTTTAAATTATAAAGTTCAATGTATCCGACGCCTTCTTTCACAGTATCAACCAAAAAATAGTGCTTATTTAGGCATCTTTCAATATAACGACCATGTCCATATATACAACCATATCCACCAATATGATGATCAACCCCAATAGGAAATAAAGCAATAATATCAGATATAGCATTATATATTCTTTTTGGATATTTTAGACTTTGTATATTATTAATAGATTTATTTTTTAAATGATGCTTGTAAATCCCTGAATGTGTTAAGAGAATAAGGAAATGTCCATCAACATTTTGATTACTTTTGTCAATTTCTTGTTTATCCTTATCCTTCTCAACAGTTTGGTTAGTTTTATTATCTTTTTCAGAAAATAATTTAACTATTCCACCATATTTTATATTATAAATATGACTGATTGAATAATCATCATTAATAATAAAAACAAAAGTGAATCCAGTATTTTGAGATTCTTGCTCTATGTTAACAAGGCGGATACAAGATATTGCTAATAATCTAGACTTTGATAAGCTAGTCAATTCATCTGACACGGCAATAGACCACCGAAATATGTTTTCTTGCCCAATATTCTTAATCAAATTTAATTGCTCATTAGTAAATTCAAATTTAAATTCGATATTGTGAAGAACTCTGTATGATAATCTCTGGCCATCTAGAATTATTTCATCTTTTGATTTTAAGGCATCTTCATCAATAGTATAAATTCGTAATTCGAATTCTAAATTAAATAAAAGCTTTAAAAAAAATTTTTTTTTAGTTATACATACCACATTATTTAATGAGCAAAACATTTACCAGAATTATCTTTTGCTATAAATTCAACTATAAAGTCGCCTTCCGGACTAATTGCAAACTCTTTTAATTTCTTTTCTTTGACTTCAGGTTCATCTTCAATTTTTAAGCTGACGTAACTATTTTTAGTAGATACCGCCATAATAAAAATAATTTATTTCATGTTCTAATTTTAACGACGATTAATATGATTGAACAAGATATAGAAAATTTTATTGTATTGAAAATATCTTATGTATTCTTATATGGCTTAAATGCTTGGGAAAAATATTTATTTGTTATGCCGCAAGAAGTCAATATGTACTGTACATCCTAATATGGCTTAAAATGTTTGAAAAAATATTTACGTATAAGCGCGAAATAACGTCCAGGGCGTTATTTTGAATTACAACTGGAATTAACCTAAATTTTAATCAAATTTTGAATTTATACCCCTGGACTAGGGATCTAGTCCTAGCGTTACCAAACTAAAAACTTTCGCTAAACAAATTTCACGTTATGTTTTGCTATTAACTTATATTAGTAAGATTTTTAGGAGTACCAAAATTTCGCAAGGATTCCTTTTTGTTAGTGCGTAGAAGGTGTTTTCATAGGTAAATGTTGAGTTATCACCATAGTTGTTAGGCGAAACCATTTTGCGCAAGTGGCGAAAGACGAAACCTAAATCCGGCGAACGATGAAGCCTAAAACCGGCGAAAGACGAAACCTAAATCCGGCGAAAGACGAAAGACAAAATCCTGGCAAAGGCAAAACATTTAGGCGAAACCCCCGGCGAAAGGCGAAACTTTTGGCGAAAGTCGGAACTCTCAATGAGGATCAAATCCACTAAGACTTTGGAAAGACTGTGCCGTGTTGATGAATCAAAATATTTTATATGTGGCTATTAAGTACCGCATGTGGCTTATATAAAGAAATATACAAAACAATAAGCAGAGCAATTGCCTTTTGTTTTGTATTAGAATACTATTAAAAGAAATCTAGACTTCAGGCTTTTAAACTTACAATTAAATAATCTCAGCCTTGAAAATTCAAAGCCTGAAAACATTTTCGTTTATCTATGTATTAAATGTGAAATTTGGCTGATCATGAAATTAAAGCACCTGATTTTAGATGTTACCATCGAATGGGGAGAGCTTCCGACAATCATGTGAGTTTAATTCCGATGGTGACGTAAGAGAGATACGGGAACATTAGGGAACTCGGATTTTGATCATGAACTGAGGGCGAGAGCAACCTTTTAAATATTAGAGTTTCTCATAATATGAATGCCTAGATGGTAGCCTCTACATTACAGGTGGTATGTTTATGCTCCAATGAAATTTATACGCTTCAATAGCTATGTCTACGCGGGATTCTTAAGCCACTATGAATACATAATATGCCTAATACTAGAAAGGTACCATGACTATAGTGTTACATTTATGGAAAGTATGTGACAACTTAACGAATTAGATAAATACGGAAGTGAGAGACACGAAGAAAAATTATTCGGTACAATAATTATTTATGTAAAATAAAAAGATTTTTTATTTAAATATTTAAATAAATTTTATTGTTAATCTATTAAGATTTTTTTTTAAATTTTACTATTAAAAATTTAAGCACCATACTGATGTAAGTACTCGTTTACATTATTACTAGCAATTATTTTCCGATGCTCTAATTTTTGATTTTCAAGAAAAAAATAATTGTCATGTTGGCTTATAATGGATTAAATATAGTTAGAGTTATCACATAATATTTTAGTAGACAATATAATGATTAATTAACAATTGAAACATAATAATGAGTTATTTATATTGATTTCATCATGCATTCGATAAATAGAGAATGATCGATTAAATTTCGATAATTCTGTGCTTAGATTTAATTAGAGATAGTATAAAATAGATTAGTTATTCATGAAATGTAGTCATTAAATGATGTCAAAAATTAAATAAGCAAATTTTTTGTCAAAATTTCATGAGCTGCTAATCCGTTTTCAATTATTTTTGTTTTTAAGAAAGTTAGCATTCATTTATGTACAAAATTATCGAAACCGGATTAATCTATCTGAGCATCACTCAATTAAAGAATAATTTGCCCATTCCGAAAATACAAAACAAATGGCTTATATATTATTTTTTTGCGACCACTGTATTTATACTTATTTATATTATTTGATATGATATAACTATTATTAAAATATTTAAGCTAAGCTCAATAATATGATGCCAATCACTTATGAATTGATGAGCGTAATTACTGGTTATTTATTAAAGCTGAACAGGAGAGACCGTTAATATTACATATATATTAAAACTGGCAAGGGATTATCTATCACATAGCTTTAGAGTTGAGTTTAACATAAATAATTCTATTTTAATTGATCACAACGTGTGTATGATTAGACGTGTAACATTAACGGTACCACCTGTTATAGAGCTGTTAATGGTTTGAGCCATATCACGAGCATGACTTAACCAATGGATCCAATAGCTATTGCTGGAAATGTGACACCCGATATCCAATTAAGCATCCGAATCTGATCGCTAGATATGACTATTTCGCATTAAAGTTATCCAGTGATTCTAAATCAGGACTGTTCCTGGTTCAGTATGATAATATTGCACAGATACTTATTTATATTAGATTTTGCAGACGTATCTGTAACGGTAACCCGTATATCTCATGATTTCATCATATTCATAAGTTATATTCCTTGGTATGACCTACATTCGTGATTCAAGCTTTAATAAATGATCACTTACTTCTTTTAGTGGTTGAATTAATTAATTGACTGATCAAGTTTTAACTTAATTTGTCCACATTCGTGCAATTTATACAAGCATCAATAGTAAGTTTCTCGTTTCTTGCAAATTCTTTCGCTTAGTCTTTCGCTACAATCTTTGACGATCATGATTATCAATCCATTCGTTCGGTAAAAAATTCGATTAGAAAAAAAGACAATTATAAAACAAATATATATATCCATATTGATGTTAATTGAAGAATCAATTGCAAGCGGCCTTATATATAATTAATATATTTTAATATAACTATTAGTTAGACTAATACTGAACTCGCATTACTTTTATCTAATCTTGTATTGCATAATTTTGGCACATATTTTGGATATCTAATGATATATCAAAAACACATTCATCAGATAAAAAATTTCGGATTTCTATTTGATGTTCTAGTTGATTCATAGGTGAGCATAGAAATTATTTGTAACTCGTGAAATAACAGATAAAGCAATTAACGATTATAAAAATTCTGATTGCAAATACACAAGTGATGTGTAGTGTGATATCAGGTACGTAGTACGTGATTTTGTATGATAGTTTAATGATTACATGAAAGAATTTCACTTTTTTTTACAAGTTTGTCGCTTTTACTAGTTTCGTCAGTGGCGAAACATTAGGTTTCGCCTAATAACTCTAGTGTAGAGCATCGCATAGTTTCTCAAGCTGGTAATATGTAATCGTATACCGTAACAATAATCATAGCACATAGATTTATGTTTTACGACTTATCATCTGAGAGTGGTGTGGAGTGTACACAGCTGCTTGAGAACGATATGGCAAATCCTAGCACATAAACGTGATCACAGCACGACATTTATCTTTTGACTTACTGTATCCCCTCTTTTCCCCCAGTACCAGTGTAATTACGTTGCTTTAGGATGATTAACATTCATTATCATAACACCTTTTCTTTCCCTTTCCCCTGCTCAGTACTCATTTACGTCCCAGTACCAGTGTAATTACGCGGCTTATGGGTGATTAACACCTTCTTTCCTTATTCTTTTCCCTGAAAAGTAGTGTAGGAGGCACAGGTTTCTGGGCATGCTCATATCATGTGATTAAGAGAAAGATTCCACGTGCATGATTGGCTGTTATAAATATAATATATCTCCTTTTATTTTCCAAGAACATAATATTGTTTGCTGTTACTGCATAAGACAATTTCAAAATTGAAAAACTCAACAATATATATACTACAAACTTAATTAAAAGACAATTAGAACGTTCAATATGAGTTTAAAATTTTTCTAATACTTCTGTTTAGCTTAATATACTATTATTATTAATAACTAATAATGCATATTTTGTATAAATTTGATATTTTAGAAATTAAATTCTGAAATCATCAGTGAAATGCATAAATGAGGTTTAAATATACAATAATCTTATTTTCCGATTCGAATATATATAACGAAAACTATTATGTTATATAAGCAAAACTGGTTATGATTTATATACAATGGGCATGTCCAAAAATTTTACTGTGCCTCTCACCTTACTGCTGTGACGGGTTTTATGGTCGAGTTCAGAGATGGGGTAAATGCGACGGATTGTCGCTTGAAAAAAGGTTATGCCGCGTAACGTTCCTCAAAGATAATAGAGGCGGTTTTTCGATTTGGCACAAGGTCGAGGCGATCGATGAGGA
>CAJVQA010010661.1:0-11240 GCA_910591915.1 Cetraspora pellucida | reverse complement strand
CTCTTCTACTTTCTCCAATAAGTTTTCTGTTTTTGTTGGTGTGAAATTCGGTACAAGTGATCGTCGGGGAGAGTTAAATGTAATATTATAAATCTAATATGATAAATGCTAAATAAATTAACAAAATGAATTTTATTATTTGTCCATCTATTAAACATGATTCTAATTTTTTCTAGTAAAATAGTTTTAATTTTTTTTTATACAAGATCTGCTAAGCTATTAAAATACTTGCTAATCATTGAAATATTTATTTTTGAAAACTGGTATGCTCAATAAAATTAGGATTTTTATATATACTAAAAGATAACCAATATTTTACAATAAGCCTTAGCCAATTAAAAATATTATACATACTTGTACTATAATTAATAATAATAATCTTTTCTATAAAAAAAAGTACTAGATGCAGTATATTGTTGGTAAATCAACTTGAAATTTTCATGCTTTGTATCTAAATGATTTATTAAATTTGTATAGCCAGAATCTTTTTTTGGGACTATTGATTTTAATCCAGAAGCATATAAATTACATTGATGTTTGATTTTATTTATTAGACTAAAAAAAGCTTTGACATATAATTTGTTTGAAACTTTTGTATTCATGGCAGTAAATTTTAAAATAGAAAAATTGAATACACTACTTTGATGTATATGCCTTTGAATGGCTTGTAATTTTTTATATAAATTTATTAAATAAATTAACTAATATTAATGCAATAAATTAATATAATATGTGATATATAACTGATTACATAATTTTATAAAAAAATTGCAATTAATTGACTAATTGCAGCTAACTACCAATTAATTAATTGAGTTTGAAAAATTGCAATTAATTGCTCCTACAATCAATTATTTAGTAGGTCTGATTATATATACTGTATGTTATAACAATTTATATTTATTAGTTAAAAGTTAACAAAAACTCCAATTTATATATGCATCATGCATATGGTGCCTATCTCTTATAGGCAGAGTTGGCAATAAACTATAATGAGTTCTAAATAAAATGTTAATAGTCATTGTCTATTAACATCTTCTAAGCCACATTTTGGTCTATTGCACATATAAGATAACTTTCTTCCATTGGTTAATCACTTGCAATTGTATTTGTACAGTTTAAAGTACATTTTAAGAATGTAATATTTTATAAGTAAAAAATAAAAATTAAACTTATCACTATCTTTGAAGAAGTGCTAACAGTTACTATACAAAATAATCTCAAATAATCCTGCATATAGAGGCATTTTACCTAGAAGATAAAATTTCTATATAGATTATAACTATAGAACTATATGTAATAACTAAATTATTAAATACAGCTGAGTTATTTAAAGAAAACTAACAGTACAACTGCTTTTTTTTAATAATAAATAAGTGATTTTCAAGTTATATTAAAGAGGTTTAAAGCATAAAGAGTGTTAATACATAAGAATAGAGTTAGTAATAAGAGTAGTTAAAACTTTATATACATGTATATATATAGAGATTAATGAGTCTTATCATAATGAGCTTTGGGTATAATAAACAATAAATCCTTAAATACTATATTAGTTCAGTATAAAAGATGTAATAGATATTTAAAAAATATATATATAGATCTGTTTTTTTCTTTATTCTTTTGTTAAAGTAAGAAGCAATAAAAACTAATTAAGTTTACAGTTTATGAATATAATGTAATTTAATTGGTTAATTGTTACATGCCTCACAATTAGCCAATAATAACATGTTATTCAATTTCATGTAATGACCAATCACAAGAAAGTTATTCTATATTGAGTATCCTTATATCAAAAAAATTCTAGGCTGAAAATTGCTAAAGATCACTTTTGACTCTATTTAGATCCAATAAAATTACAGGATCTTGTATAACAAAACAAATGTAAAAAACATAAAAAATTGTAAAAAAACACAAATAACACAAAAATTTACTATAATAACTAACTTCTGATCTTTAAATAAAAGTTTTTAGAATAAAATTTTACTTATAAAATATAATTGTTAATATTGAATATATAGTAAATTTTTGATATACTATGTTTCATATCTTTTTGGCTATTAGCTTTGGATTTTCTTGATATAAGAGAATTTATCTTTCATAGGCAGAAATTTAATACTTGTAATTTGATTAGTAGATTATATTATATTAGATTCTTGAAATAATTTATTCAATAATGAATGAATTATTACTAAAACCTTAATCAGTTGTTTTATTAACATTATAATTTTCTAGCTTTCAATTAGATTAATAATTGCTTATCATGAATTTAAATAAATTTTTTATTCAAGATGTTTTATTGAAATTTTATTTTAAATAAAAAATAATATATAAAATTATACATATAAATATAAAAAACTAACAGTAAATTATAATAAAAAAACTTATTATATTGTATTGTCTCAAGAAGTTGAAATATCATTAACAAATTTCTTTATATTGTTATAGATAAAAGTTTTTTTAATTTTTATATTATAATGACAACACAGTACAAAGAATTTTTTACAAGTATATATAGTGTTCAAGAGGAAATTATAACTTCTATTGAACATTGTCAAGAAACTATACCTTTCTCTAAAGCAGTTTGGAAAAGATAATGCAATACTAATAACTTTACTTTATTTTACTAAGAAAAAATAAATCTTGCCTATAGACATTACTCTAAAGAGTGAATATTAATACAGTTTATAGTTAAAAGTTATTTATTAAAGTAATAACAAGAAAGGCTATCTTTAGGTTTCTGTTTCTAAAGAATCTCAAGATGTGTTTATAGTATTAAAAAAAAAAGAATTATCTGTTGCTTAATTATACTTAAAAAGTTTAGCAAGGTTTATATATTTGTGAGCTAAATGGCCAAGCAACTAAGTAACTAAGTGACTAAGTATTAAGCAATTAAGCAACTAAGTAACTAAGTAATTACTAAGTGACTAAAAGATTCTAGTAACTAATAATTAATAATTACTAAGTGACTAAATAACTAGATGACTAAGCAACTAAGTAACTAAGTGACTAAGTAACTAAGTGATTACTAAACAACTGAAAAGTTTTAGCAATTACTAATAATAATAATACAATAATAAAATAACTAATACTAAATAATAATAATAAAATAATAATAATAATTTATTCTATAAAATTTCTGTATTCTTTAAAAATTTACTTTGTAAATTCTATATTTTAATCAATTCAAAAAGTTGAGTATACTTATCATCTAATACTTGATAATATATGTTGCAGTCATATATTTTAACTGTAAAGTAATTTTTCTTGATTATAATTTAAAAGCTTCATATATTCTAAGAGCATTTTTTTAAATATTTTTTGCTTTTTTTGTTACTTAAGCATTTTAGATAAGATCTTTAATTTCTAAGAATTGTTGGACTTTGAGATTATTTGTTTCAAGTAGTAGTAAGCTTTAATTTTTTTGTTAAGATTATGTTAAATACATCCAGAAGTAGATAAGAACTTTAAGATTCAATTAACTTGTTCTTTTTATATTTTTTCAAAAAAAGAGTTAGTTATACTTTGAGTTGTTGACACTGATGTCTGTTTTAAATTGTTTATTATTTGAGTTAAATGGTTAGTATTATTACTTTCTAACTCTGTAGTTACTTTATTACATAGATTTCCAATTAAAAAGAATTGTATTTAAAAATAATTATTTTAAAAACTCTTTTCTGTTCACCTCTAATTGGAAAAGAAAAACAAAAACAACAATTATAAAGTCACTAAACACAAAACAAAACTCAGCAAATAAGTCTACTTCAAGGGCCAGAGCCCTTGTATCAAAAAAAAGAAAACTTCCTCTAAGAATTGAACCTTTATTGACAGAAAAAAATTATAAAATGCAAAAACTTGACATTAAAAGAGAAGAAGACAACAACCTCTGAGCAGAAAAGTTTGACAATGTTTTTTCTAAGTATGCTTTTGCAACACAAGAAGAAACAGTAGCTGCAACTGAAAAACTAGTACCAGTTGTAGTAATTTAGAACAAGAAAAACTGGTTAGAGAATATTATTCAAAGAAACAACAACTTCTAAGTTTTAGAAAACATGTCAAATCACAGGAACAAAACAAATAATAGAAATATAAACAATAACAAAATTAGTTATATAACAATTACCGAAAGAAAAACAAGTTGTGCTATAAAAGAATAGTATAGACACAGATTCACTTTAAGCTATGCATTAGCTGCCAAACAAGGCACAAACATGTCAGCAAAATTAAAAAGTGGAAATTAACCTTTGTGGCTTTTTCTGCTAGAAATCAAATCAAATCAAAAAATAACAATACACTAATTATTAAAATTCCAGATCTTCATAATTTCCTTAATGAAATTATAGCCTCTTTATATAAAGATCTGGAAGAAGATATTGTTGCAGCCAAACAATACTTTAAAAAAAGCTTAAGATTTTATTTAAAAATTGTCTTCCTGAACTAAGATCAATTAACACACTATACTATCAATAGTATTAAAATTTTTAATAAAACATATTATAGCTATATTCTAACAGATATATATAAATTCTTCCTACCAATTAAAGTAAGAAATGTACTATTAGAAACCAAAGAATACATCTCCAGCTTGGTAAAAGAAGCTTTTAAAAATTTTTGGAAAATTGTCTCAATTAAATCTCTACTTATTAAAGGCACCCCTTATATGACAGATCAATAGATTATTATTTTTAATAATACTGAAAACACAAAATTAGAACAAAGAATTCCTTGATTCACATTTATAGATGATAATAGAGTAACTACTGAGTGGAAGGAGGCACCAAAAGTCTGTTATTTCTGTAATCAAACAAGACACATTAAAAAAGACTGTGCACAATTCCAAGAAGCAAAAAACCTAAGACTGCACTATCAAGAATTCAAAAGAAAAAGTGCACAAAACAAAATGCCTATAAAAAACCCAACAGAGGATAATCCATATGTGGAAGAAGTAGAAATCCTCTTAATACAAGAAGAAACCCAAGACATGAACATGAATGAAACTTGGTTACAAGAATAAGAAACAGAAGAAATCATATCAAATTATAATATGGATGGCAAAACAGATACTGTTTGCACAGAAATTCCTATCGAAAATAACCTTAATACAACACAAGAACCAGTAATTTATAATACAAATTTGAAAACTGCCCAATCAAATGAGCAAGAAAAAGTAGATAATTCTACTTTCACATTAGTTGTATAAAAAAAAAAAAACATATAAGGATTTAAAACCTTATAAAGCAACCAACAAAGAAAATTACCAGGATGACCCAAAACAAAGAGTCTGTGAAAGCTCTAAAACTAAATAATCTTTTTTATAAGCTGTTCCTTAATCAAAATTGCTACATTAAACATTAAAGACTTAAATAATTTAAACAAACAGACTAAAATATTAATACTTTTAAAATCTTATAGACTAGATATTATTTTTTTACAAGAAACAAACACTTTTAATACTGCCACCCAACAATATTTAAAAGACCAATAGCCTTTTGACTCAATCTGAACAAGCAGAACAGTGATATTAGCAGAAAACAAAACTATAAAATTTAATGACATCAAAAAACTACAAGAAAATAGAATAATCTCAATATATTTTACATTCAAGAAATTTTCCTTCTATGTAATAAATGTTTATACACCACCAAACACTCTAAACAGAACTGAATTCTTTAACAACTGGAATATAGACAAAAAAGAGAATATAATCAACATTATTGCAGAGGATCTAAACACAAACTTGAACCCAGATATTAACAGAATGAGTCAAGCAACCCTTCAAAATGATCCTTCAAGAATACTACTTAATGAAATCACAAAAGAATTTATTGACTCAGCCTTATTTTCTAAACGAAACCTCTTTTACACATTTCATTAAAACACACATAATAACCAAATAATAGCCACTTAGCTAGACTATATTTTTATAAATAAAAACTACAGCTATCTCAAATCAAAAACTAAAACAAAATTTGAAAACTCTGATTATTTCTTAGTTGAATGTACTCTAAACCTAGAACAAAAGCCTAGGCATTCAATACTCTGAAGATTTGATCTAATTTTCTTTAAAAATGATGTTCTAAAAAAAGAAATCTTAGACGAAATCAAAGATGCTACTTCTGCAATAAGCTAGAACATGCATAAAATCTACATCAAATCAATCATAAAGGCTTTCAAAAAACCAAAAGCTCCAGAAGCCAAAATAGAAAAACTCAACAAAAAAATTAACTAATTAAAAGAAGCTATAGCCAAATCCTTCAGCTAGACACATCTCTTGGTTATGCTAGAAGACCTTAATCACAAGTACAATCAGAATTAACTAAACTGACACAAAGATGGCAATGTTAATCGAAAACAAACTGGATAGAACTAGGAGAAAAATTAACTAAATACTTCTATTTATGCTTTAAAAGTTAAAGCTCATTCTCAGCTCTTACAAAAATATAAATTCTCTTAGCTTAGAAACAATCTAATAAAAAAGAAGTACTTAACTATATTAAGGAAGAATATGCTACAATATATAGCAAAGAAGAAATTAACAATGAAATAGCAAAACAAATTACAAAGATCTTCTACAGGTCTTTACACAAATGAACAAAAAACTAACAGACCCTATCTTCAAAGAAGAAATCTTAACAATGATTCAAAAACTGCCAAATAACAAGTCTTTAGAACTCAATAGCCTTACATATAAATTCTATAAACTTATAGAAGAACATATTATACTTATTCTAGAACAAATCTTTAACCAGGTATTAACCTCAGGAATAATGCCTTCCTTATGATGCAAAAATCTAGTTATGCTAATACCAAAGAAGTTAAAAGAACTATATAACATAAACAACTAGAAACCTATCTTATTAGTTAACTGTGATGCTAAAATTTTTATGAAAATTATCACTAACAGATTAAATACAATTTGTGAAACAATTGTATCTCAACATTAGCAGGGCTTTATTACAAACAGATTAATCACAGACTTTGCATTAGATATTCTTACAATTTTAAGAAACCAAAAAGATAATACAAAAGAGTACTGAATGCTTTTCATAAACTAGCAAAAGGCTTTTAACAGAATAAGTCATGAGTTCTTCTAACTGGTACTAAAAAATATGGGCTTTAACAAAAAATTCAAAGACCTAATAAAAAATCTATTCTCTCAACAAAAAGCCTACATTTTAGACTCAAGATATATTTCAAACTTCTTTAGAGTAGAAAGAGGAGTTAGACAAGAAGACCCACTCTCACCTCTTCTATATATGTTAGTATTTGAACCATTGCTAAACATAATAGACAAAAACATAACAGGAATCAAAGTTAACAACCAATCTTTCAAATGCACTGCTTATGCAGATAACCTAACAATAGGCATTAGCTTTCACTTAGATTGAACAACAATATTAGAACTATTTGACAACTATGAAAAAGCCTCAAATGCAAGAATTAACAAGCTCAAAACTAATCCAATGCAGTTCACAAACATAGCAAGAGAAAAGATTCTTCCAAAAGAAACTCTATTTAAAAAACTAAAAAATCAAAACCATGTTACAGTATTAGGATATAGCATTACTGCTGATAGTACACCAAAAAAAGGTTTATACCAAGAAGCTATAAGCAACCTTAAACTAAATCTAGAAAAGCTTGCTTATAGAAACCTATCCTTAAAAAGAAAAATTATATTGGCAAACTCATTGCTTCTTTCAAAAATATAGTATGTTGCTTATCTAATATTATCAAACAAGAAGCAAATATCAGAAATTAACAGGCTTATCATCTACTAGATCAAAAACAATATCAAAATGCTTCTGAGATATTTCATCTTTTAACAACTATATGAACAAGAAGGCTTACAAGCACCAATAGTTAGCAATATACTAGAAGCTAGACTAATTTCAGTCTAAATAAAACTTATTTCAAGTAATCTTCTGTGAGCAAAAATAGAAAGAAAAAGAATCTTCCTTATACTTGATCAAAAAAGAAATATTTTAGCTATAAAAGCACTTTCTACACAACCAATTAGGACTAAAGCATGGTCTATGGAATGAAAACTCTACCTCTTAGCATGAAAAAAAACTAAAAGAAAGGTTCTTACAAAATCTAACTGGCCTTAGAATCTGTCAGAACTAGAAATGAATAAGAAAAAAGGAACAGAAATTACAGTTAAACTTATGATAGAACTTTTAAGAAAACTTAATTTCAAGACCACAATCCAATCAGATTCTATAGAACAAACACAAAACAATAACTGGATTCTCCAGAAAGCAATACTTAACAGAAAAAAAGACACCTTTTGGCAACTTTTCTACAGAGCCTTACCTCTAGGATATAGACTTTGTCACTTCGTAGTAACAGAATCAGATGAATGCTCTTGGTGTTCAGAAAATATACAAACTATAGAACACTTTGCAACAGAATGCAAAATTAGTAAAAAAATTTGGATAGAAGCATACAAATTTCTAAAAACAGGCCAGCCTAAATCTATACTAGACTTATTAGAAAAAATATTTTTAAAGAACATTACAGAGAAAACAAAAACTTATAAGACTATTTTATGGTTATATACATATACTATTTATAAAATTTGATACTGTTATGCTGCTTTTAAATAGGGAAATATACAATATCCAGAATCAACAATTTTAGCTATAGCAAGAAACAGAATCTCCAAGGAGATTAGTCTACTACACAACAAAAACTTTGTTAAATCTATTTATAGAAAAATTTACAAATATCTAGCTTAGTAAATCTATTAATGTGTAAATAATAATTTAGCAGTTATAATTAATAAAAAGAGCACCACATATGCCCTATGATGATATTATCTAGGATAGTTAAAAAAAAAAAAAAGAGTTGTATTTCTTTTAATTATAGAAATTTATTGATATTGAATTTTACAAAGGCTTCTATTATAGAGTTTAAGTCAATAACTTTTTCTAGTTCTTTATCACTTCAAAGAATAATATTTTAAGATAATATGTCTAAGTGATTTTGAGATACAGAGTCCTATTTCTAGATTTGAAAAAAATTATTTAAAATGATTACTGTTTCTGGTTGTAATTTTAAAAATTTTATTTTTAGAAAAATTTGTATAATTCAAGAGTATTTATATAAATTTTCAAGTATCATAATCTTCAAATAAATTGTAATATTAAAAAATTTGTGTAATATTACTGTTTTTTCCTCTGGTTTTAGAAACTTCTTTCAGAAATTTCAGTTATTTAATAAGAACAAAAGGTTTCATATTTGTTTTTCATAATATTTAGCAAGATGATCACTATTATAATACTTTTGCAATATTTTTCCTTTGTTATTACAAAGTTTATAGACACTATTGTTCAATTTTTCTTGAATAATAAAGGATCCAGTTTTTTTATCTTCAAATTTAGCTGATTAAGAATGTTCTATATCTTTTGACATCAAAGTATTTTTCTGTTTTTGTTGTAATTCATTAGTCTTTTCTCTTGCATTATTTTGCAATTCAGGTAGCTTGTTAATAAGCTCAAATGCTTAGTACAATATGCTATCTTGTAAGTTGTATTCTGTTTCTTCATAAAGGTTAACAAGTAGTAAAGCTTCAATTAGAAGAACAGCTTATCATCTATATACAAACTAAAAGAGTGTATATCTAGTTGTAGCATGCTTCTTTTTTTGATAAGCAAGTAGTATAGCAGATATATATAAGTCCTAGTCATTATCTTCTTTTACTTTAGTAAGTTATTTGCATAAAGTCTAATTATAACATTCAACTATTTTATTCATTTGTAGGTAATATAATAAAGAAAACTTATATTTAATAAAAAACTTTTTATATAGAATGTAAACAGTTTCACTAATAAAACTTCTTCTTTGATTAAAGAGAATCATCTTTAGTGTTTTATATAAACAAATAATTTCTTTAAAAATAACTGAGCTAAGGTATTTGCTTTGGTATTAGGTATGATACAGGCTTCTGGCCATTTTGTCAAATAGTTAGTAGCAACAATAATGTATCAATTATTTTGTTAGATAATTGGTAAAGATCTTACTAAATCAATTTTAATTTATTTAAAGACTTGTTCTATTTAAATAGAATAAAGAAATTTAGTTCATTTGCCTTTTAGTCTTTTTTGACATTCTTTATATGTTTTAATATATTCTTATACATCTTAATACATTTGGTTTCAATAATATTGTTCAGCTATTTTATAGTACATAGTATCTGTTTCTAAGTATCTTGCAGTAGAATGCTTATATATTATATATTAAACAGGTTCTACTTTATTCTATTTGATAAAATGAAGAGGATACTGAAGGTTCTTTTTGTTTTTTTTATATAATAATTCTTTTTTAGTAATAAAATGTCTAGCATGTTGTTATATTTGTTTAATCTGTTCCTGGAATAAGAAGTTAAGTAACTTGTTTAATTTTATAAATTATATAAATTATAATCAAGGTCTAAATTTATAAAGAAAAATTTTGGTTTGAAGTCTGTATTTAGAATCAAGATAAAGCATCTACGTTAAAGTGAACTTTTTCTGATTTATAGATAATTTCAAAGTTGTAAGCTGAAGTTTTAGAATTCATCACCCTAAGCAACTTTTAGATTCAGCAGATTGTAATCACTTGAGAGCAGAGTGGTTTGTAATTAAAATAAATTTGGCAGTTTCAAGATATTTATAAAAATATTCAATAGCCTATATAATTGCAGCATATTCAAGTTTAGTGGCACCATAGTTAACTTCTCTTTTAGTTAAACTTTTACTTATATAAGCTATAAGGTTTTTCTTTCTGTTTTTATCTAGTAACTAAAAGTAGCTCTGAATTTATAATAAGAAACATTAGTAGCTAGAATAAATAATTTGTAGAAGTCAGAATACTTTAATATAGAAGCTGTAGTAAGTTTTTGTTTCAATTTTTCAAAAGCTTTCTGTTGTAATTCATCTTATATATAAGAAGTTTTTTATATAGTAGCTAGTTTAAAGGCTGTGCTACTTTAGAGAAGTTATAAATAAACTGTCAGTAGTAACCTACTAGTTCTAAGAATAAACATAGTTAGGTTACATTATTAGATAGTTAAATCTTCTAAACAGCTTCTATCTTTTGAGAATCAAGTGCTATTCTAATAGAGATAACTATATATTCTAAAAATAATAAACTTTTGTATTCAAAAATTATATTTTCTAAGCTTAATTTTTTTTAAATATTAATGATAAGGCCATGCCTTTAACTTTATTGAAATTCAATTGAAGTTTTTATAAAAAAAAGCT
>CAJVQA010010660.1:0-11240 GCA_910591915.1 Cetraspora pellucida | reverse complement strand
TAGTAATGTGTAAGTGGACTACTTAAATTAGGCACCAAAAGTGCACATGTGGCTAGTTGTAACCTCCAATGTAAGGTGAGCCCTTGATGGCATGCTGTGTCCTAATATACTTGAATAAAACATCGCAACTCCCAAAATAGGGACTTTAACTAAAAAAAAAAAAAAAAAATAAACTAAATAATATATATAAACTAAATATAATATAAAATATAAATGCTTCAAATCACATAAATGTTATATGTTAGATATGTATGACATTTTGCACAGTAATTATTCATTTAATCAGATCACAGCTTTCTTATTAATTTGGTTATTGGACTCGATCTTAGGATCCTGTGATCAGAAATAAATGATTATACCTTATTAAAACCATTTCAGTAAGCTGATCCAAATGGTAGTAGTTTTATCAGATTCTGTCTAGTGCTTCAAGAGTTATAATAATTTTTGTAGGTTAACATTCTCTCAGACATATTTTCAAATTCCAAGAGAACTTTGATAAAAATATTTTTTTTTTTAGAACACCATCAATCTAAATTAGATTGATTTTAATGATGGATTTAAAAATACAATATCTTGAAAGTCTAAGACCCAATTGATTGTAAAATGTTCAAGTTTTGAAGTATTTGTAAGAATAAGCATAGTGATATAAAGATATATACTTTATTCTTAATTATCTTAAAAGTTGTATTTTTCTTTCCTTTTATTATGCATAGTACTTATTAAACCCACCAGTACTAGGCTATATATATGTCTTATAGATATTCCAAATTCCTTTTTAGCATGCTTAACAATTATTTACATGCCATTGTTAGGCCTATTTACAAGACTTATTGCTATCTCAAATTTCAGTATTTTTCAATAGGGTAGAATATTCAACTATCAGTTATTTTTACCTAAAAATAACAAACTAAAAATACTCTAAAAATTCTAATTAAAAAAATGTATAGAGCTCTAGCCTCACTCAATACAGTCCTAGACATCCATTAACTCTAGACTCAATGAAAATTAAACTATAAAAAATAAATATACTATATATATATAAACTAATAAAAATAAAGTATCGATATCTAACTAAATAAAATGAATAAAAAAAAATAAATATAATTGTTTAAAGAGAAAAAAAAAATTCTATTTCCAGTATTTCAACCAAGGGCCTTACAATGTCTGGGTCTTTGACAGAAAGCTTATCCTAGCCAGTCTTGAATGTATAACCTATATGGCTTGGTAATATGCCTTAGACTATTAATCTATACTAGAAATATTACAAAATTTTAAATCTGTATTCTTTTTGGAGATCATTAGGATACATCAAGTAACCAACAAGATATTAGAATTCCATGTGATTTGCAACCATGTGACATACAAATTTTTGTCATTTTAAATTTGTTAAATCAATTTCTAATTGATTTCTAAATTTAGTAAATTAACTTCCTATTGGTGTTTAATTTTGTTTTATTATTATTCATTAAAAATTGTAATCCTTTTGTTGCTCCTTCTTTTTTTTGTAAAATCAACAACAACCTCAACAACATCAACAACAACAATAATAACAATAATAATGCCCCATCAAAATCTTTATAGGAATGTTCATCATGCTTGTCGAAATGGCAACAATGCCTTGTATGAGGCTTTGGAAGCAGTTCAAGTTGAAAACAGGTGGTAAATATTAATTTAAAACTTTTTTTGTTTCTTTTTTTTTTTTTTTTATACTTAACAAACTTGTTTATAGTTTGAATCAGTTGGTGACATCATTAAGAAGAAGGATCCAGAGTTTAGAGACAGAGTTGGAAGAGTTACCAGTGAATGCAGTTATAAGAGTGCAAGATGGTTGAATGTTGAAGCAGTAGTATAATCGATTGTTGGAGGAAAGAAATAGATTAAGAGCAAGGTTGACAAATAATAAAGAGAAGTTGGGAAGGTTGAGGGCAGAAGAAAGAAGAAGGAACAGAGATAATAATAATAATGATAGAATATCAGATATTGGTTTCTAATTTGTTATGTATATAGATTTTTTTGTTTTTATCTATTTTTATCTATTTTTTTTCTGTTTTTGTCTATTTTTTTTTTTTTTTTATAATAAAATTTAAGTTTCTAAATCTAATTAATTGAAATGAATATTCTATAAAAAAAAATAAGTATTGTAATTAAGTAAAATGTTTATTAGTATAAAAGTATAAAATATTACTTATACTACACAGACTAATACTGTTATTGTAAACCTTATCAGGCAGAGTTAATACATTCATCAGCTGGATTCAAACATACAATCATGCAACAGCCATACACTTGCCTTATCCATTTTACTATAATAGTATACCTTACTAATTTTATTTATCATACAGTTTTTGAAGATCAACTGTTATTGAGTAATTGTCCAATAGTATTTTAAAGTTTCATGTGATTTGTAAATAAGGTTTAGTGTAATATAAGGAGTAAAATAAAAATATTTTTAAATATAAAAAAAAATTAATTAAAGATAAGAAAAATGAAAATAAAATATCAAACAAAGAACTTTAAAAAGAGAGTTCTTGAGAAGAAGCAAGAAGAAGAAGATAAAAATATAAAAGAAATAATAATAAGATAAATAATAATAATAATAATAATATTATTATTATTATTATTATTATAATAGAGATGAAAGAAATAGGGATAAAATGTAGTAGTATTTGATAATTTTATAAGAAATAATCTTTTTATAATATTAATAAGATTATTGTTATAGGAGAGAAGAATAGATTAAGCATTTGAAGAAGAAAAATAATAAGTTGGAGCATAAGATAAAGATTGCAGAAAATAGTTAGGATGAATAGAGAAGAATGTATCAAGAAGATGAAATAAAACAAGGAGAAGTGATCAAAAATTTATTGAAAAAGGAGAAGAAAGAAGATGGAAATTTGTTTATTAGTAAGAAGGGTAGAAAGTGGAAGAAGAAGTATAAGGAATTATATAAGCAGATTAAAGAGATAGAGCAGTTTGATCAGGAGATAAATAGAACATTTTTTTAGTCATAAATAGGTAGAGTATATGAGGTTGAAGTATTAAGATATTCAAGATAAAAAGATAAAGTTAGTAGTTGAGAGAGATGAATGGAAGAATAAGGTTAAGATAGAAGAGTTGAAGTGGAATAAAGAAAGAAAACAATTAGAAAATAAAAAGTTGAGTTTAAAGAATAAAATCGAAAGAGAAAAGTTGAAATGTAGTAAAGAAAAGCAAAAATAGGAAAGAGAAAAGATGAATTATATAAATAAAGAAATTAAAAAAAAGATAGAAGAAATAATGAAGAAAGAAGAAGAAGAAAAAAAAGAAAAAGAAGATATTTTAAATAATTTAATGCAATAAGAGATTCAGATGAAGGAGAAAGGTAATATAATCTAATATTAATAATATAATAATTAAATAATAATAATATTCTATAATTCATTAAATAGAAATAAAAAAGATGAATTTGGTAAAGAAATATAATGAATAGATTGTGATATTTTAGATTTAAATAATTATGAAAATAAGAATAAGGGTAAAGGGAAAGAGAAGATGATAGTAATGGAAGAAAATAAAAAAGAGGTTGGTTCAGATGAGGAATAGAAGAATTGGAGACAATTTAAGTTAGATAATAGAGTTGGGAAAAGTAGTCAAAGACAAAGAAGGATGTAAATTTTTTTTGTTTTAATAAAGGGATATAAAAATAATTGTAATATAAATAATATTTAAAAGTCATCTCTTTTAGTATCTCAGAACATAATAGAATTTAAAAAAAATAAGAATTCTATAAATTATATAGTCTAATTCAAGTTATAAAAATTTTCAAAGTTTTTTATCTATATGATACAGTAAATTGTTCTAAAATTGTCTTTACAATTGCTTTAAAAATCTGTTTGATACTAAGTTATTATATATTGAACTCTTAAATAATGTTATAGAGTAGAGTCCAATGATTTTAATGGTAGTTGAAACATTAAAATTGGTCTAGTGATAATTTTTTATATTGATTTTAAGAAATAGAAAATGTTTCTTTTTTTTTTTAATCTTTTTTTAAAGTCTCTTTTTATAGAAGTAAAAAAAAAAGACTGTTGCTTGATTTACGAATCAGAATGACATTTTCTTACTAAGATAAGCTTAATAGAAAAGATGTAGAATTCATCAAAGAAGTTGTCTTTAAAATTTCAGATCTATTGCATTAATATTCATTAACTTTTTCTAATCAAAACTATTTTCCAAAACCTCTTTTAGGTTTGCTATTTTTTTTTTTCTCTCAGAATTACTAATTTTTTACCAAGCATAGTACTTATTAATCCTGCCAGTACCAGGCTAGATTTATGACTTACAGGTCTCTCAAATATAGTAATTCAAACTAATTTAAATTAAGAAGACTATAACTAAAAATAAAGAATAAGACTACAAATACTTCTAGACAACTATTTATTCTAGGGTCTTAAAAAAAGATTGTTCAATATATATCCAATAACTATATATAATATCTATAAAATTTTTTTTTTGTTATAAATTTTGTAGTTTAAAGACTTCAAACTATGCTATTGATCTAAGGTCAAATTTAACAAGAATAGTGTTTTGTAATAGATCTTTAAAATATAAATTTTTATATTTTTCTAATTTCTTCAAGATTTATTTAACTAATCTATCTTGAATAAGCTTTTTTTTAATATTTATCAGCTTTATAAAATCTCTATTTAAATCTTTCAAAGATGTAGACAACTTTGAATATAAGAAAAATTGAATATCAAAAAAAATCTATAAAATTTTGTTTAGTCTATATTTGTTGATTCTGAGTTGTAAAAGTTTTTGAACTTGATTCAATCTAATTTGAATAAGATCATTTATAGTATAGATAGATGATCTTTAGTTTTTAGTAATAGGAGTATAGATAGTTTCTTCATCTGATGTGTAAAAAGTATCAATTCTGCAAGTATCAGATTCTTCATCACAGTTATATCCAATAGCTTGTCCAGAAATAATTGTTATTTCTTTAAATATTTCCCATGGATCCTGAGTACTATCCATATCTTCAGTATTATTGTTTTGTAAAGATGTAAGTTGTAAGACTTCTTGTTTAGTTAACAAATCTTCTTCTCTAGGTAAAATATCAGGTACAAATTGTTAATTATTTTGATCAAAATTTAAATCAGTCCAAGGATTATAGTAAAGATCTAAGGTTTCATTAATATTATTCATTATAAATATTATAGATGGATATAGTAAACTAAAAGTAATAAGATATACTATATATATATAATCATATAAAAATAATATATAATAATGATAAAAAGTGATTTTTGAATTAAATTTTGAAATTTGAAAAATAATCAAAATTTTACTAAGCTAATAGGATTTGTGTATTAAGAAAATATTGTTCATGAGCTTTGTAGGATCCTAAAAATATTGAAATCTTATCAATCAGATATCTAGATAGTAAAATATTGCTGTCATGGCCTTATATCATATGATCAATAAAAAGAAAAATAATATGTAAAGAATTTGTAAAAGATGTTTAAAAAAGACTGTCAGTATAATTACAGATTCCAGTGATGTTTTTGTTTTAAGATAAGCTTAGTAAAAAATATGCAGAATCTTTCAAAAAGTATATATTTAAATTTCAGCTCAAATGGATCAAGATTGATTGACTTTACTTAGTAACAAACATTCTATGAAACCAAAGTTTCTTTTTTAAATTTCCAATTTTTAGACAAAAACAAGTAGGTGATCTCACAGTTATCACCAATTTGTTATCCTATATCTATTTTTTTTAAGATAGTAGGTAACTAGAATGACCTTAGACAATAAACACTTTTTGTAATCTCACTTGTTACTGTATTATAACTAAGTCGAAAGGCATTTTATTTTAGAAAACTTAACAAAAAAGATTTAAGATAATTTGCAATTATGAAAGAGATTACAATTAAAAGTATATAAGAATACTAATAACTGTTTAATTTGGATACTACAAAGCAGTAGTTTATTAGTAAAAGAGTATGAAGACTCGATGTTAAACTTGGGGTCCATATCTGCTACTTTTATACTTTTTGGCTACATAGTAAATGTAATAATCTATATTTTTTATATATATAAGATATTTTACAACTAGTATTAATAAAATAAATAAGATATATTTGATATATAAAATAAATAAAATAAATAAATTAAATAATATATATAAACTAAATATAATATAAAATATAAATGCTTCAAATCACATAAATGTTATATGTTTGATATGTATGACATTTTGCACAGTAATTATTCATCCAATCAGATTATAGCTTTCTTATTAATTTGGTCATTGGATTCGATCATAAGATTCTGTGATCAGAAATAGATGATCTATACCTCATTAGAACTGTCTCAGTGAGCTGATCTGAATGGTAGTAGTTTTATCAGATTCTGTCTAGTGCTTCAAGAGTTATAGTAATTTTTATAGGTTAACAACATTTAGATCAACTTACTATATTTAATAATTTATGCTTATTGGATTGAAAACACATCTTTTCTTATATTCATAAAATTCTAAAAGGCAAACAATCTCTCTAGTTTAGCTATTTAGAAGACCAAGTTACAAGTCATTTTTATAACTATACACTATACTCATACTTACACCTATCTGATACTAACTACTATAGCTATATAACTAAACACTTCTTATTATATAAATATCCTGGCTTATTACAATACTTAATAACTAAATTATTATTGGTAAAGCCAAAAGACAATCTTCTTAATCTGATACTATGCTTATTACTTATTGGAAATATCAAATTGAATTACAATTTATCTACTTATATTCTTTTGCATCTATTTAATTATAGGCATGTTTTGGTTGTTCTCTTAATTCATATACAATTAATAACAAATATACAATCACTATCCTTACTAATCTTTTAACTTATTTTTTTGGTTGAGTTAACACAAATGACAAAACTCTTAACTTTAATGTCAATCATTTGAACCTCTTATACTTAGTTACAATTAGACACTTTACTCAAACTTCAAGCCTACCCAATATTATTATTTTAATAAACTCAATTCCAATTATCTTTGACTCTGTATACTAACTTATAAACTTTAATAAATTGCTAATTATAACACTAATCAACAAGAACTCTACTTTTATACTGATGGCTCTATTATTAATTTGGGTACTTCTTAATACTCTATAGGCATTGGATGGATTCAAGTTAACAATAATTCTATATTGCATATATTTCAGACACAAATTAAACTTTGGCCTTGCATATTTAAATCAGAACTTATTGCTATTTTATTAACTTTTATTACTACTCCTAAAAACTGTACTATAAATATATACACAGACTCTCAATCTATAATTTCAAAATACCAAAACCTTTTAAATTTCTCTACTATTCAGTTATATATATATATATTATACTTTTTACTTTGAAACATACTTGTCAACTTTATTAACTCATACAAAATTCAAATTATCTTTTATAAAGTTATTGCTATTAAGATAATACATACAATAATTTAGCCAATTAACTCATATGTAATTATTATAATCTGTTATATCTTACTTTTATGCTATATAATATTTATAACCCAGCTTATATTCTTATTTTTGAGAATTTTTTTCTTAAGCTACCAACTTGTTACAGTATTTATACAATTTGTTATACATATATTTATGCATTATGGATTACTCAAAATTGCTTTTATAAATGAAAAAAAATTCTTAATCAAATCAATTGACAAGTCATTTGGCTATATATCAATAACAATTAAAAAATTTCAAATATCTCAAATAGCTTTCAATTATCTACTCTTAAGTTTTTTAAAATTAAAATTTTACTGAATAAACTTTCTGTTCCATATACTTTACACAAACATTATTACTTATACCCATCTATCTGTCACTAATATTATTACACTAACTTCTATCTTTATTAAACAACTTGTCCATCTGATCAACTATTAATAATCTTATAATGATTTATTACAACATATTCTTAATATTACTATTCTTAATACTAATTCAGAAATTATAATTAACCTATATCATCAAATCAAACAACTAAACTGCATGTTCACTTACAGTATATCATACTTATCTTCAATTTTTTTAACTCTTTTAGGCTTAGTACCAAATAAAATTATTATTATAGTTGAGACTTATCATTTACAAAAATATTTATAACACTTATTACTAAATTCTTATTTTATCTTAATTAACAAATTTATAACAAAATTTGGATTTCTTACTGTATTTTAAGATCTACAATTCATCTTTTTACTTCTAATTTAACTTTTAATTCTATTTTGCAATTATTACAAACTTCTTCTTTTAATACTATTAGCTTTAAGATTAATTCTTGACATATACAATAGATTAAATATTAAACTAATCATTTATATATTATTACTAATACCCAAATCTAGATGAGTCTTGGCCATTCCAATTAGTTTAGATTACAGATAAATTAGTCTAAGCTTCTATTCTTATAATATTTTAAAAGTAGATATAAACTTTATATAAAAATCTTAACTAAATATTCAATAAAAATAAAGGCATGGCCTTATCATTAACATTAAAAAAAAAAATTTGTTAAAGATTGAGTTTTTGTTTAGAGCAAATTAAGAAATATGATATATTTTAATTGTTTGGCAGCAAATATAATTTAAAGTAGAAATAATGTATATTGAGATTTTGCATAATTAATAGATTATTATTAATTAGTAGTCTATAGTTAAAGAGTACAAATTTTATAATAAAAATTGGCAAGCATGTAACTAGTTACCTTATATAATAAGTGGAATACTATATAATTCAATTCTTAAGAAAAAATTCTATAGTAAATAATTGAAAATACTCATATCTTATGATCTATTTAACTAATTTTAATGATTTTATTACTATTAGAATCACAAAATTTAGTTCTACAACTTTTAATTAAGCAACAAGAAAGAATTACTTAATAAAAAAAATACTTTTATATGTAAGCAAGCCTCATTCTTGCATTATAAAAAAAATATAAATTTCTAATTTTGTTTATTATAAGGATTGTTATTTTTTGTTCTTTTTAAAAATGATTTATTAATTAATAATGTTTAGTCAAAATGAATAAAATTTTTGATCATTATTAAGTGAATTGATAATATTAAGGTTTATTAATAAGGTGTGGCAACTTAGTAAAATAGATAAGTTGTCAACTTCTAAATAGTAAGTAGTAAGTTCAAAACTCAGAAATAGAGGTCTGCATTGGGTTTCGCAGCCTGGCTTAGCCTGGCCCAGTCTGCAAATTTTATAATTGCAGGCCGGTCTGAGCCAAAAAATTTGCAAAACTTTATAATTGCAAACCAGTGCAGACCTAAAAATTTGTAAATTTATATAAGAAATTTTTGCAGGCCAGGTTGAAAAAAAAATTTAACATATACAGCTGGGCTGGTCTGGCAAAAAAATGGTAACCCTAAATGTAAACCAGGCTGGGCATAAAAAAAATTTTTAACTCTAACTGTAGACCAGGCCAAGCTTCAAAAATAGGCAATTTGCAGGCCCTTATTCAGAAGATTCTAAAAAGTTTACCTTAAAAATAAAATAGTTCTAAAATTAAAATAATAATCTGAGCATTTGGGTATAACTTAGTGATGTTAACACAGATTACAGATTTAGAGACTTTAAAGTAAAACATCCAAGTAGAAGTTTTAGATATAACAATTAGTAAGGAACCTTCAAGCAAACTTTTTAAATAAATAATATAGAAAAGTTACATATATAGCCAATTGTATGCTCTTTTGTAATGATTTATTGAATCATATTATTAAAAAAATCATTAATAAAAAATTAAAAGACCAAAAAGATTATCTTAAAAAAAAATTATTTATTAAAATAAAGTTATAATTTTAGTTATTACTATATTTTTTATTTTATAATAGTAATTAAAATTGATAATTTTAGTTTTAACTCAGATTAGTCAAGATAAGAAAAATTTTTTTCTATATAAAAATTATCAAAATTTATATATTTAAATTATTTATATTAAATAACTTTAAGTAATTCTAATGCTAGTTTAATTATTATACTAAAAAACAAATATTAAAATTGATTTATTAAAAACTGTTAGTTAAAGCTAATTGTAAAACAAATAATTAATTTAAAAAACAAATACAAACCTGGTTTATTACTATGCTAAAAATGGATTTTTTTTAGTTATATTTTAAACAATAAAGATAACTTTATTAAAGTTTAATAAGTTATAGTTTTTTTTAGTAATAACTAATATTAGAATAAAAATAAATAGCAATATATCTGACAAAAGTATAGATTTAACATTTTAAAACAAATAAATTGTACTTAAAAATAGGTTTCATGCATATGCATAATTGTAAAAACATGTGCATTAATGCATATTTATATGCATAATTGCAGAAACATGCATATTAATGCATATTTATGCATATAATTCTGTTTTGTGCATATTTTATCTTATCAAGATTTCTCTTCTTTTGATTATTTTTTTTTATACTTTTTTTTATTATATTATATTATATACATAAAATATTTTATGTGCATTAATATGCATTCATATGCATATTATTATGAAATACACATTTTTTTCATCACTAATTGTGCTGATTAAAAATATATAATAAAATAAATATAATTAAATAAAATAATAAATCAAATAATAATAATAAATAATATAGATTTGCTTTAATAACTATTATTAATAAAATATAAGTTTGGGTTTTATAGCTTAGTAGGTAAGCTTCAAACTCTTTATAAACAAAGTTAATAATTCAAGTTAAGCTAAAGACAATTTTGTTTTTATAACTTATTAGAGTCATTAATTAATTATAAAATTCTGTATAAAAGTTTAAGTGCAAATATAAATTTTCTCTACTTAACACTCTATCTGTACTATCTGTCAAGCTCATATTATAACACTTTGGACATCTCAACATTGTTTTTAACAATAGTCTACTATTGCATTTAATATTAACTAGGAAGCCACTTGGCTTTACATTAACAATCAAAAAGTCTCTAACTTTGCTTACAGTATTCATTTTTCTATTTTTAAAATCTTTTATGTTAAAATTCTCTTAGATGAACTACCTGTTCCTTATACTTTTCATAAATGTAACTCTTCTTACTCTTCTCTCTGCCATCAATGCAATCAAACTAGTTCTTCACTATACTGAATTCTTTGTCCTTCTACTCAAACAATTTATCATTTAATCTCTAATTCTTTTAACTGCATCTTAAATGCTACTGCTCT
>CAJVQA010010659.1:0-11242 GCA_910591915.1 Cetraspora pellucida | reverse complement strand
AAATAAATAAAAGAAATAAACTAAATAATATATGTAAACTAAAGATAATATAAAATATAGATGCTTCAAAATGCATAAATGTAATATATGTTATATGTATGATATTTCGCGCAATTATCATTCAACCAATCAGATCACAACTTTCTTATTAATTTGGTTATTGGATTCGATCTTGTGATCCTGTGATCAAAAATAGATGATTTATACCTCATTAGAACCGTCTCAGTGAGCTGATTTGAATAGTGGTAGTTTCATCAAATTCTGTCTAGTGGTTCAAGAGTTATGATCATTTTTGTAGGTTAACAATATGTATAGTTAATATAGAAGTTAATTGAATTGGTAGAGTTTCTGTAAATGTAATTGGTTCAGGGTTCTATAGGTTGTTTTCTGGAATAAAACTATTAGGTACAGATGCCAAGTATGATGGATTGGGTAATGTGATAGTAAAGTTTTGGAACATGAAAATATTTACTAGTTTGGATATATTTATTTTGATGACTATAATGTATAACATTATTTAAGATTTTGTAAAGGATAAACTGGATTGTCTACTTTTTGTTAGATTTTTTCAACAAGAATAGAATGTAAAAGAAACAAAAAAGTTAGAGTTATTAGTTTTATTTTTTTTTAAAGAAGTGAAGTTTGTTTCTAGTTTTGTATTTTCTTTAGGTTTTTTATTTAGAAAAACTTGAGATATAACTGATGTAACTTGGATGTTTAGTTGAACTAGGGCCTTATAGAGATCCATCTGTAAAGATAACAGCACCAAGTCAGTGTTAAGGGAAGTTTTGAAGTCATGTAGTTTAGTAATTGAGATTTTTTGTTTTTTGGCTATGTTGGATAAGTCTTAGATGTTCTGAGAGTTTATTTTCTTTCTTTTTAAGTATCTTTTGTTTTATTTTAATTAATATTTCAATATTTTAGTACTAATTTTGTTTACTTTTTTGTTTACTTTTTTGTTTTTTCAGTGATCTATAGAAAGAGCTTTTTATTATAAATAAAATTATTTATCTATTATAGTAAAATTTTAATATATTGTATTATTTTAAAAAAATATACTTGTATATATAACAAAGTTTACTTAGATAAGATAAAATTTTCTTAGATAGTACAAAAATAAAGAATTTGATTGATTAATTTACATAATCTATTTGTTAATTTTATTTTATAATTTTATTTTTTAATCTTTAAAAATTCATATTTTAATGGGTTTTTAACCTATTTTAATAATTTTACTATCACTTTATAGGTATAAAATTTATTACACAAAAATTAACTAAAAATTCATTTGTCTAAAAATACTTATAACTATTTATTTTACTAAGATATTCTGTTCTAGTGTCTTAAGTAAACTTGTTCAGCATAGCATTTTATATATATTTTACAAATATTACATCTTTAGATCTTAAACTTATTGAGAAAATTGTACTGATGGTCTTTGGTTGCAAGTTTTAATAATTTAACCTTTTTGTAGTTTTTGTTGTAACCATTTGTCTTATACTTTTAATTAAAGTTGTAGTGCATATTTGCCTAGTTAAAATAAGCTCTAAACAAAAAGTTTTAATCTAATATTGGCCAAACTACAGCTAAATTCATCTTTTACTCTCTTGTAAACTTTTTTTTCTACTTTTTGTTTTTACTCTATTTCCTTTTTCTCTTACATAGATTTCATATAATCATTTGATTATTTCCAATCTATAATTTATTAATTTACACCAAAATTTTGTAACTTATCTATTAATAGAATCTTATTAAACACAATTCTCTATTCTATATTTAGTTCTTATTAATATTATACAACAATCTGTATTTCAAATTCTATTTGTGTTTAGTATCTGAGTCATATTGTAACTTTAGTTATTTTAGTTATATCTGTATACTATTTTAGTGATACCTTAACATTACAATTCTTATCTTTAATTATTACTCTTGTAAAATTACTTATAATTATATTATTAATTTAGAAAAATTTCTAAGTTTTTAATTAAATTTTTATTTAATTTGTTATTATTAAACAATGCTACCTTAAGTCAACAAAAACCTGATACAGCAGACCTTGACTATTTTTATCAAAACTTTTCTAACAGTTTTGAAATTGCTCTGTATAAAGAAGAAAATAATAGTAAGGCTTACCCAATTCTTTTCAAAATCTAATTTACTACTTGTTTAACAAAAAATTTTAGATTAAACATAATTATTTACTTTTTTCAAGCTCCTATTTTTACTTCTATAATTACTTGTTTCTTTAACAAATACTACACCAAATTTATCTTAACTTCAAATACTAATTATATCCAAGCTACTAAATTTGTAACTACTCATATTAATAGCAACTTAAAAAAAATTAACAGAATAACTTAATAACTTATGACTAATCTCTCTTCCTCTACTGACAGTGTCTCTCTATCTCTTACATCTGATATACATTATTATACTTGTTCTAAATGTTTTCTTCTAATTGGTTGTACCAAGAGAAATAAGCATCATTATTCTATTAAAAAGTTTATCTCTAAAAATGACAAAGTTTATTATCTTATCTGTATAATTGCCTCATCTTAATATGAAACTAGTTCATTCCAAACTAAGAAAATTCTCATCCAAACTTTTCAAAACATCTTACACGAATTCTTTCAAACTACTAATTCTCTTACTGCCTCCTCTTACCAAACCTCAACCTCTTTTGATCTCATTGATTTTTTTTTTTCTATAACTACCAATATTAATCTTATCTCTAACTAACCTTCTACTACTAATACTTTTAACATTTCTAATCTGAATCTCAATAATTATAACAATACTAATCAACTAAAAAATACTTCTAACAAATCATTTCTCAATCTTATTCTAGCAAAATCCAATTCTACATATGACTAAGTTGCAAATTTTCTAATTACTGAAGAAATACAACCTAACAAAAAACTGCAAACTTCAGTTTTTCTTTAACTTTTTATATTCCTTAAAAAATTTCTTTATGATTTTTATTTTATAAAGAAATTAAGTTAGCTACTACTACTTAACTTGTACTAAAAGCTTTATTTTACTATATTATCTGTATTATGGCTAGACAATGGCCTGAATTTTAATTGACCTTATCTACAACAGCAATCCTAATATTAACAAAGGTGCTACTATTCTTTTTAATCTTCTTGAATTTATTTTTAAAAACCTTATTTTTAAATTTACAATCACCCTTTTTACCAAACTTAATATCTCAAAATATTTGCTTTATTAGTTATTATTCCTCTATATACAGCTTACAATCACCTTTAATTCTGCCTTAAACTTGCATATTTTTATTTTTTCTTATCCAATAACTATTAATTTTTAATTACCAAAAATTTGCTAAAGATCTTTAGCTTAAATTCAAAAGATTCAAAATTAAATCTTTTATACAACTACAAATCTTAAACAAAAATATCTTACTATCTAGTCAGATGCTAGATTCAATATTAAACTTTATTTTAATATTTCCAAAACTCTTTTCTTGAAAGATTTTGTATTCCTTTACTAAAAAATTCTCTTAATTACTTTAACTTTTAGTTTAATATCTATTACTTTTCTTACAATAAACAATTCTCTTCTATTATTGACAAAGAAAAAGTCTGCACCTCTCTTAGAATTCAATTTTGTTAATATTTTATCCTTCAACTTTCTAAATATCTTTTTGAAACTTATACATTTAAAAAACTTAACTCACTTCAGAAGTGATATGAAGAAGCATCTTGTGTTGCTAACTTTTATTGTCTTATTTGTAACAACAAAGAATGTTAATAACTTGATGACAAAAAATTTCATAACAGTACCAAGCTATTTAATAACATTCTAATTAAATCTTACTTATTATTTTCTTCTTAGATTGATAAACTTGAATTCATTTAACTCTTAACTTTACTTTATTTTATAAAAATAAAGAACATGTTGCTTTATTTGACCAACTCATTTTTACTAAAGCCTTAGACAAAGTTGCTAACCAAGCTGAAAACTTTGATTATGAATAAAACAAAGTAAAAACTTATTCTAAATATTATAACTATTACTTCTACTGTTATCTTTCTCTCTATTATCAAACTACTGCTAAAAATCATAATATACAGTCTCTGTCTAAGGAGAAGACTATTAACTTACTTACAAAAAATATTATTAATACTAAATTTCTTATTCAAATTATTATATACTTTGATGTTATCAAAAACCAAAAACCAACCTATTTACAAATTGTAAAATATTTTAATGATACTGCCTATCTAGCAGCTAAAAAATTTTTATCAAAGAAATTTAATCTTAACTTTCAATCTGTTTCTATCTTAGACTCACTTTTTTTACAATCTTTTTTTTAAGTTCTTTGTCTTCTACAACTAATATTAAAGCAGTCATCACCTTATTAAAAGACATATCTATTGTAGTTAGTAAGAAAAATAAGATAAGTAGGCAAATGAACAAGCCTATTTATATGAAAAGCTAAAATAGTAACAGTCAGACCAACATACAGAGCAGACTATGGTATTTTGCATAACTGTAAGAACTAAGCATACAGTGATTGACTCAGTAGAAGACAATTTTGAAAAATTATTTACAACATGTTTAATTCCTTATGATCTTCATACATGCTTTAACAAATTCCTTCTTTATTACAATTTACTACTTCTTTACTATAGTCAAACTATTTAAACTTTAATTCAACATATAGATAAATATAATAACAACAAAACAGTATCTAGTATCATATTTTCTGTTAATACATCTTATAATAAAACCTATATATATTTTCTTAATAACATTCTTTTACCAAATCATATTGTTATTACTTTATATTTTTTTTCTATATTTTATAATCTTCTTTTCAAATCTAACTTCTTTAATTCTATTTTTATTTCATTTGATTTATTTTTTGACAACCATTCTTCAATCTCTAATTATAATTATTTCTCACCTTCATTAAATTTAACTTTACATCATCTTAATTTAACTATTGCTACATACAATATTAAAGGCTTTAATAATTCTACTAAGAAAAAAGCATGGCAGGATTATTGTCTCAATTATGACATATCTATTGCAAGCATCACAGAAACAAAAATCTTTAACAAATCTAACTTCTTTTTTTGCAATAATAACTTATTTACTTACTACTAGTCTAATTCTTCTACCTTTATAGAAGGCACTGCTATTATAATTTACAACTATCTTAAACTTTATGTTCACAGTATTCATACTCATTTTAGAGATGCCATAGCACTTGATATTTTCTTTCGAAATAATATCAAGCTTTGCATCATTTTAGTATACCTGTCAACAACTAATATTTCTATTTACAACCAAACCCAAAATAAAGTAATTAACTGGATCCAACAAGCCTTACAACTTCATATTTATTCTACTATTCTTGGTAACTTTAATATACAAACCAATACCCATAGCTCCTCTTTTAAATATAAACTTATTAATTTTTATAATAATTCTAATATGTATATATTAGTGTTTACTTTAACAACAAGTACTTTATCTGGTCTAACAATACTAGCAATAGTCATATCAACTACATCTGAACTGACTAATTTAATATATAATTTCTTCTTTTTTCAGTCTTAATAATAGTCAAACTTCTATCTCTAGTAATTATTTAATTTTTTCCTTTATCTAAACATTTCTACATGCTTATAGTAAACCTTTACATAAATATACTAGCATTAATTACAATATTTTTAATTACAAAGCTATTTTTACAGAGGTCTAAGAATTCTTTGCAGATATCTTATCTTAACAACTTCTATTACACAAAACTTCTACCAATAATGAAACTTATAAGATTAATGAAACCACTTGGCACAAAATTTAATGCTTTATTATTTACATTACTACTTATACTATTTCTAACAAAGTCTCTTACAAACACAGCTACAATCACCAATACTCATCTCACAGTATCCTATTACACCTATTTCTTAAAAAACTTGGTCACATTATTAAACTTGTTAAAAAACTTATTCAACATTCTAATACCTTTTACATTAATCAAAACAACTTTCAAATTAACAAACAGTTACAATGTAACCTTCAATTACTTATCTCTATTGACTCAACCTTTATTCAAACTTGGCTTTAACATACTTAATTTGAAAACAACTCTTTTATTCCTATCATTTTGAAAACTTTCTTTTACTTCAAACCAAACTATTAATAAAAGATGTATTAACTTTATAACACATCCTACTTAGACTATTAACAGCATTCTTAATCATTATTACCAACCTGTTTATTTTACTAATATAAAACTTCTTTAAGAGCTTATTACTGACCTACTAATCATTAAACAATATATTTTATTTTATTTTCAAGACTGGACTGCACACAGACCTATTAATCAAATCCTCTTTAATAATTTTTGGCAACAACACTACCTTCTACTCTCTCATATTAACTTAACTTGGTATCATTCTTTCAATTCTCGTATTACTAATAATAAACTTCTGAGAACTCTTTCTTAACTACCTAATAACAAAGCCTATGATCCTACAAATATTAGTTATGAAATGCTTAAATATATTAGCTTTTAATGCACTTCTACTATTATTGCTCTCTTTAACTACTGCCTTTTTAAAAAACAGAATTTCCAAGCAATGAAAACATAGTTGCATTTATCTTTTCTCTAAACAAAATATCTTTGATGATGACTTTAACTTTACTCAACCTATTAGTCTTGTTGAACATATCTACAAGCTTTATACCAAAATTTTTACCAATCACCTTAGCTCTGTATTTTTAACAAATCCTATCTTTTCATCTTTCAATTATATTGCCCTTTCAAACAACAGTATCTCAATTCCTATCTATATTATTAACAACTTCATTAAAAATGCTTTTTGCAATCATAAAAACATTTGATTACTTTCATAAAATATAAGTAAAGCCTATAACTTTGTTAACTTTACTCTCTTTAAACATGCAATCTCTCACCTTTCACTTCTTTTATCTACTATCAACATTCTTTCTGACCTTTTTACTGATCATCACAATCAAGTTATAACTAATCTTAGTTTAACTTTATTCTATTTAGTTCACAATGGTATTAACTAAGGTAAAACTATTACTCTTTTGTTATGTTATATTTACTATAATTAACTTATTTTTTATATATACTCAAACACTTCTGATTACAAATTACAATTTTCTTAGCTACTAACCTCAAACTTCAAACATTCAACTCATTACAAAAACAATTCTCTGTCTTGGCTTATATGAATGATAGTCTTTGGATTGCTTTATCACAATCTGAACTATCACATATATTATTTATAGCTAATTCTTTTATGCTATAGCTAATATCCAAGTTAATCCTTCAAAATCTATTTTGGTTACCAACAATTCTCTATTCTATTATATATTTATCTCTTATAATATTCATTTTTTTCTTATTTACTCTTCTAAAATACCTTTTAAATTTTTAGATTGTTGGTTTATTTTGGATAACAAACAATCTAAACAAACAAAATTACTTATCTTTGAATCCTTCTAACTAATCCAAATTGCTAAAACCAAATGTATTACTGACTCACATGTTTATTATATTATTAACACAGTGATTATTTTTACTTTTAAATACTGACTTCAAAATATTGTAATCAATCAATTAATTTATTATAAAATTTTTGCTTAGCATATTGGCCTTGTCAAACTTAAAGCCAAACTTTATTATACAATATCTTCTAATATCTTTTTACTTCTACAAATTTATAACATCAAACACATTTAGAACATCCAACTACAATATTATATTTTTAAACTTCTTAAATAACTTAATAATCCTGACCTATTAGGTACATCTACTCATATTCAAATCCAACAATTACAAAACAATTTTTGGTTTTCAACTAGTATTTTTTCTTATTCTAACACAATTATTGATGGTTCCAACTGCCTAACTACAAACTTTAAAATTATACAGCTTATTAAACATATTAGCTAAACATTCTCAATTAATCCAACTTATAATATTCCTTACACTTACATGATAAAACTGTTTCTCTTGAATCTCTTCTTTTTTCTTATTCTAAATACACTGTTTCAAAAAACAACTTAGACATTACAAACTCCTCTTTCTTGACTAACTTACTATTTATGATAATTTATATTTATTATATTGGCAACATATTTCTTTTGAGAGTATAGCAACTAGTGAAGTAAATAGATTGTTAACTCTCAAGTGGCAGGTCTAGAGTTCAAATTCCAGTAATAGCAAAAATTTGCAATTCTTTTTGTATTATAGTTAACTGTCTTCTGTAATTAGTTGGAATAAAATACCTGTAATCTGTATTATATCAGCATAACTGGAAGGTCTAGGCTTTTATATAATGTTGTATAAAGAAACACAAACTAGTACCAGGCAGTGTGAACTCAAGATAAGTCCTTAGGCTATGTAAATTATAAGAACCAGATAAGAAAATAGAAGCCTATTTGGAAGACCTAAATAGAGAGATAATTTGAACCTTTGACAGTACTACTATAAAAACTAGACTTATGAAATAGAGCTAACACTTATAAAATTAGACAAATGTGCTAGTCTTTAAGGAGGAACTAGATGAACTAATCAGGCTATTAGAATTTTCTGATTTTGAAGAAAAAGTGTACATACTAATAAACAAGTAAATCAGAGATATATAGTTTTGACCTAACTTTTCAGACTATCTGGAATGGCAGTTTGGTGAAACTTGAATTAAATACCAAAGTAGTAAGGATATGTTATGAAGTTAGTACTGAGGTTAAGATGAACTTTACAAGAACATAACAGTTTAATGATATGTTCTGACTGCCAGTGTTGGTCTTAGCTATAGTGATACCAGGTTAGTTATAAGAATAGGATACAAAAGATTCTGGAAGATTTAGTACAAGATCAAAGATTTCAAAAAACTGCTTTAAAGACTTAGTGATCATAGCATATTTTTATCAGTATCAGCCAGAGTTATTGGTAACAGAAATAGGTAGATGGATGCAGAAACTAGAAAGTTAAATAGAGAATCTGGTTTCAGATATAGCAGCTAGTGTAAAACCTTTAAGTGAACTACTTAAATTAAACAATGACAAAGTTGTATGAGTAGCTAGTTGTATACTCTTTCTATAGTTGTTCCCTATAGTTGTAATGCAACTATTAGCCAAATATACTATCAATAAAATCCTAGGTCACAAGTATTTATCTTAATATTTAAAAAAACAAAAAATAAATATTTTTCTTAGACTAAACAAACTTTTTAAAGGTGTTATATCTCAATAGTTTACTACTTTTAAGAACATTACTACAAGCTATTTCTATTAACATATATTATATAATTATTTTAACTTATCTCAATCAAACTACTTTTTTTATACTACTGACTACTTTAACTTTAATACTAAACCCTAGTTACTTACTGTCCTTAACAATCAAATTATTGTCAGCAAGGCCAAAAAATATAACAGCCCTATAGACCTTACTTTTATTACTTACTGGTACTGTTTATTTTAGTTTCAGTTTATTAACTTTTATTCTACACTTTTTTTTACTACTACTATATGTTCTAGATACCATTTTAATTCTAATACAATTATAAATAAATGCATTATCTTTATTTCTACAAATTTGGCTATTAAATTACTTTGTTATATTAATTCTGAAAAAACTCTTAATTTATATACCAACTTTTTTGATATTGCATACTCTGTAGCTATTTGACATTCTTTATATATCTTAGTCTCTTCTTCATTAACAATCAATTTACAACAATTATTTTGCATTTTTTAGTTAGGCCAACTTACTGACAGTCTACAGTCTATTGCTAATTCTAATTATAATCTAACTACTATTTCATTTTATACTAATGGTTCTGTTATTAAGCTTGGTATCTCTCAATGCTCTATAGGTATAAGCTAGGTCCAAGTTGATAACTCTACAACTACTTATTTATTTCAAACACAAGTAAAACTTTAGTTATGCTTCTTTAAAGCTAAAATTCTTGCTATTCTTTTAGCAATCATTACTGCTCTTAGAAACTATTTTGTTTATATCTTTACTGACTCACAATCTTTAATCTTCAAATATCACAATATTTGCTCATCAGTTTCTAAACTCTCTTATACCCACACTTTATACTTCTCTATTTGGCAAACTCTTATTAACTTTATTAGCTCATACAATATTTAGCTTACTTTTTACAAAGTTACTGCACACCAAGATGACCTATTTAATAATTTTGCTAACCAGCTTGCTCATTATCATCAAATACTACTCTTTAATATTTTTAAGTAACAACTTTTACAACTCTGCATATACTTTATTTATTGATCAATTTTCTATTAAGATTCTTATTTGATGCTCTATCTGTATTATCTGTCAAGCTTATATTATAATACTTTGAACATTTCAACATTGTTTTTAACAATGGTCTACTAATGCATTCAATATTAACTAAAAAGCCACTTGGCTTTATATTAATAATAATCAAAAGGTTTCTAACTTTGCTTATAGCTTTTATTTCTCTACTTTAAAAACTTTTTATGTTAAAATTCTTTTGAATAAACTATCTGTTTCTTATACTTTATACAAATGCAACTCTTCTTACTCCTCTTTCTGCCATCAATGCAATTAAACTAGTTTTTTATTACACTAAACTCTTTGTCTTTCTATTCAAACAATTTATTATTTAATCTCTAATTTTTTTAACTGCATCTTAAATTCTACTGCTCTTGACATGTTTACTAATTCTGTTTCTAATTTACATCAAGAAATTCTTATACTTAACAGTTTCAAACTGCACAAGTTTTTTTTATATATTATTTTTTATTTCTACTTTATTTGGCTTAGTTTCTATTGACCTTATTTTTACTATTTATAATATTTTTGTTTCTTACCATATAACTATCTTTCTTTCTATTAAATTTCTTCTTTATTTAAACCAACAAATATATAAACAAATATGGATCCTATATTTTATTTCACATTCAGCACAGTCTTTAATTATATTTTCCACAAACTCATTTCATAATTCTTTTTCTGGTCTACTATTACCTTCTATTTCAATATTACAATTATTACTAAAATTGATTTTTGAACTATTCAATAGATTAAATATCATACTTCTTTCTTATATATTATTACTAACATCCAAATCTAGGTGAGCTTTGGCTACTCTTGTAGATTTAGGTTACAGATTATATATCTGAGTTTTTATTCTTCATATGTAATTTAAAAGCAAGCTTTTCTTTATAAAAACTT
>CAJVQA010010658.1:0-11243 GCA_910591915.1 Cetraspora pellucida | reverse complement strand
GACGCCAGTCCTTCTGATACCCATATATAGTCAATTCTTGTTGCTGTTTCTGAGTTTGACCATGTGTATCTTTGTTCTGTTGGATGCATTTCTCTATATGTATCATATAGGTCTTGTCTTTTTATCTAACTAAATAATGATAATCTTTTATAGTTTGCAGCTTGTGGGTTTTGCCTATCTAGAACATTGTTCACTATGTGATTAAAGTCTTCTATAATCATTAATTGTGTTCGTCTATTCTTCTTTGTAATAATTTCAACTATCTTTTGTTGGATACTTCTTCCTACTTCTTTGTTACTCGGTAGTATATAGACCCCTATTACTATCAATTCCTTTTGCTTGAAGTATAGTGTAATTTCTATTATGTATTCATTTATCTTCCTAACTGTGTCTACATGTTTTGCCCATTGTTCTTCTATTAGCAATCCTACACCTGATCCCTTTTTCTTGTTTACCGCTATGCTACTCCAAAATCTAACATATTTTCCTGTTGTTTTGTAAAGTAAAAATTTTCTCTCTCTCTCTGCAAGATTTGTTTTGGTGATTCCCAGTATTGCAATTTCTTCTTCTTCTGCCTAGCCGAGCAGGTTTTCCAGTTTCTAATCTTTGGTTTTTAGCCTGTTGATGTTGTGACATGCTACTTTTATCTCTTTTTTTCCTTCTTTCCACTTCACTTTTAACTGGTTTTGTGATAGTTCTGTATCAACTGCTTTTTCTTTTCCTTTTTTGCATTTCTTTTCTTTTAAATAAGGAGATACTCTTCTTTCTTCAAAAACTTCTCTTTCTCTTCGCAGAAAATTCTCGACTTCCTCATCTGTTCTTGTTAATTCAACTGTAGCGCCTTCAGGAGCGATCTGGTTGGGCTTTCCATACCCTTTCTTCAGCTATCTCTAATTTTTCTAGTCTTTTCAGTATTTGACCTAATATATTTTCCATGTCTGATGCCTGCTCTTGTGTTTTTCTCATACTCCTAGCTTCTTTTTTTGGTCTATTTCCTTCCTGGTTTGTACTTGCTAAGTTTTTTTTTTCATTTCTTTTGTTTTGATAACTTCCATTTCTTTGTTTATTTCTTCTATTATTCGGTCTTGTGCTGTATTTATTTCTCTTTATATATTCTTCTGGGTTTGTATACTCTTCTTCTGAGTCGAGGTCTTCTATTTTTTTTTCTTTTTGTATCCTTTGTATCTTGTTGCTGCCTTTATAGGGTTGGACATCTAATCTTTTTGGTTTGACTTCTCAGAACATCGAGACTCCATTGTACCAGACCTTTTTCCTAGTAGTCTTATTTATATCTTCCTAACTTTTAAATGATACTACTGCATAGTTTCTTGGTCTTCCCCATCTGTTTGGTGGGATGTATACTGCTATTGCCTTTCTGGTTTTAAGCTCTCGTAGTAGAATTAGTTCAGAGATTCTCTTGAGTATTCCTATTAGTCTTACTGTGAATTAATTTCTTTCTTCTTTCTTTTCCTCTTCTTCTTCACCTATTGTCATTCTTGCTAGCTTTCCATTTCTTAATGGAACTAACCATGGAAGTGCTTGTTCTTCTTCTCTCTTTATTTTTAATACTGCTGTTGTTCTGTATGCACTTCTTCAGATTCTGCATTCTGTTACTTTACCTATTCTTCTTACTAAATACTTGATTTCATACTCTGTCATCTCCTTTGGTAGGTCCTATACTGTTACTGTTAATGTGTTTTCTTTGTTTTCTTTGTCTATGCTTCCTTTTTCTTGGTTGTGTGAGTTGTCTTTTGTTTTTTTGATTTTTTCTTTGTTCTTCTTCTCTTCTATCGGCTCCTTTTTATGTTCTAACTTCTTATCTTTTTCGGTCTTCTCCTCTTCTGACTTGTCTATATCTGGAATCATTCTAAACCAATCGTTGTATTTTCTTTAGATTTTGTTGATTGCTTCTTCTCTGCTATATTTATAGTTGAATGTGACAGTAATCCAAGCATTATCCCTCTTAAACATTTCTTTGACCTCTTTAACATGTTTGTTGGATACTAGCAATCTATTAATGAATTTTGTTCTTTTATCTAGTGAACTACCTGGTACATTGTATGCTGGTATTTTTGCTGCATATATTCTTTCATTATTGTATTCTCTGTTCAAAGGTGACTATATGCTTCATTCTAGTGGTTCTTCTATAGTCTTATAGTTGTTCTGTGTCATGGATTCCATTTCTTTCATCTATCTCAATTTCTTCTTGGTTTTTAATTGCCATGATGATGTCCTTATAATCTTTTTGCATTATATTTGTCTTTAGTGTCTTTATTCCTTCTTCTATATAGTTGTCTATTTTTGTTTCTTCGATCATCATATTTGTTTTTCTGTATTTGTAACTTCTTTGTTTTTTTTTCTTTTTTGTCTTTCTTTCTCTTCTAAACTTGTATTTTGTCATGTCTCTTTTTTATCTATTATTATATCTACTACTTCTGTTTTTTGTCTCATTTTCTCTATATACAATTCTGGTGTGTTGTTTTCTTCTTTCGATACTGTTAAGGTTTTTTGCTACTCATACTTTGCACTGCTAATGAGTGTTGGCTTGTACGGTTTATCTCTTCTGCTCATTTTTCTACGCTTGTTGGATCTCTCATGTCTACTTTAATTATTGCTTCATATATTTTTCTTATCATTACTGTTTCTATTAAGTCTGTTTTTCATAGTGCTGCTGCTACTATATCTCTTATATTAAAATGGCTATCACTATTTGCTAGTTCTTGTTCTAATTCTTTGCTGCCTATAAGCTTTAGTATTGCCTCTGCTCTTTCACTTACCAATTTTAGCATCATTGACTCTTCTGTTTTTGCCTGTGTCATCTGTGACTATGTTCTGTGCTGCTTTGTTTATAATCATGTGCCCTCTATGATACTTACATGTTTACTTTGTCTATATTTGTACATGCCTGTTTGTTTGTCTTTTCACGTGCTCACGTGTTTCAAACAGATCTGTGATTCCAGGTTTAAGCTATTTCCCCAAAATTTTCTTTTTTGAAGTTCATTTGGAAAGTTTGTCTTTTCTTTACTTGCTTCTTGATTTGTTTTCTTCTGCTATTTTGCTTGCTAGTTCTATTTTTGCAGCTTTTTCTTTTTTGTTAAGTCTTCAAGTACAGTTTTGGCAGTGGTTTTCCTGTTAACCTTAATTTTTGTTTCTGCAGGTTTTGTGTTTTGGTGATTGGCAGAAAGAGTGTATTGAATATTGTGAGATATTACCCAATATCAATTTGCATTTTTTTGTATAATTAATTATACAAATATTTTTTAATCTGTTAATTATGCTAATATGATTATAATTATAATTATTTTAACCTAATCATTAAGAACAGTTGCTATAATACAAATATTGCATAAATGATTATTCAAATTTTTGCTGTTAGTAGGTTTTGAACTCACAACTTGCTACTTGAAAAGTTAATAACTTATCTACTTTACTAAGTTATTATACTTTATTAACTTTAAATTAATTTTAATTTTTTTTAATTTATAATTTTATCTTCTATAGATTTGCTAAATAAATTAATTTATACTCATGTATATAACACCTCATATACAATTAGAAATTTTTTTTATAACTAGATATGCATAGCATTGTATGTTCAAAGTAAGTATTAAGTTATATATACCAGATTTAATTGATTGTCGAATATCACATAATGTGGCCAAACAGACCGACATTTTTTCACATATAATGTCCTCCGGACAAATTATACTAATATTCAAATTTTGCAAAAAAAAAAAAATTTATTTAGTATGCAAAAGAACTCTAAAGAATTTTTGATTATCACGATTATCACATGACAGGGAAGATATCCATATTTCGCTTTGTGGTTTTTAATTAGCCAATCAGGACAATTGATTCTGGTATAAATGACAACAAGACTACAAACTATTTTTAACCTCCCTGTTACTATCCAATAAGCTCAATAAGGAATTTGTAACTAAAAATAAATCTGATTAACGTCATCTGCTTTTGGTTAGCCTTGTTTCCCACTCGAGCTGTAGGACAAATCCCTAGCAAGTTGAACCACTAAAATACCTTTATCTATTACTTTTTCTACTAATTTCTCTACTCAAACATTGTACAACGTTGAATTCTTGCGATCGTTTCGCTTTTCTTGCGTTAATGGTGTTACGTTTTTTTCATCACGCTTGAATTTAACTTTTATACTAAATAAACTATACAAGGTGTCCACTTGCGACCACGCCTTTGACAAAACTCCTGATTTGAAAAAATGAGCGATCAAATCGAAATAACACCCGAAGAAACTGGTGTAAATAAACAAGCTTTTACTACTTGCGCAAAATGTGGACTTATGATTGTAGGGCAGTTTGTGCGTGCATTGTGCGGAACATACCATTTAGAGTGCTTTAAATGTCAGGTATTAAATAATTCATCACTAACCCGCACATAATATGCTGGTGTATTTCGTATTAATGTTGTTTCTATTCTATATACATAACTCAGGATTGCGGGACTGTTGTGGCTTCTAAGTTTTTCCCAATAGATGGAGCGGATGGAAAGCAACACCCTCTATGTGAACGTGATTATTTTCGGCGTCTTAATCTTATCTGTGAAAAATGTGGAGGCGCTCTTAGAGGATCTTATATTACTGCACTTGAAAAAAAATATCACATTGAACATTTTACATGCTCTGCATGTCCAACGGTATTTGGTCCTCAGGACTCGTATTATGAACACGATGGGCAAGTTTATTGCCATTATCATTATTCTACACGGTTCGCGGTAAAATGTACAGGCTGTAAAACGGCCATTTTGAAACAATTTGTGGAGATTAATAGAAACAATATTGATGAGCATTGGCATCCAGAATGTTATATGATCCACAAGGTATATATATTCTTATATTCTATTTTATGAAACTGCATTGGTTTCTTTATTATTGTATTGTTACTATTACCATTTCATGAGTTTCAGGTGATAGAATTATACAAACTTTTTTTTTCTTTGCTAATTGGTCTAACATTAATTATGCTATAATTATACTTTATGAATTTGTGATTTAGTTCTGGAACGTTAAGCTGGCAGCACAAATAGATGAGGGACCTGGCTCTGATGGTAATATTTTTTCTTTAGTTTGTCGCAATCAAATGCTAATTATTTAATAAGATTTGTATTTTTAAAATTAGACGAGCCTTTACCGGCTGAAGATATAACACCTGAAAAGCTAAAACAGCAACAAAAAACTATTGAAGAAAAAGTTTACAATATATGGACAGTACTTTCTGCATTCGAAGAAATGTCTGCTGCATGTATCTCTGATATGCTTCTTCATGTGTCAAATGGAGCTTATCTTGAAGGCGTAAAAATGATAGAGAGATTTATCAATCATGTTGATATCTTATTTTCTGCAATAGATGATTTAGAAGTTCAATTAGTGCAAGCAAGTGGTCAGGGTATGCATATGTTACCCTGTTATGGTCATGTGGTTTTACTTGTCTCCCTAATTGTATTAATAACTTAATGGTATCAACTAATCTAGGCTTACAACATAACAGGGAAGCCAAAATGCTTTGCAGGAAAATAGTCAACTTTTTTTCACTATTGTCGCATACTCAGGAGGCAGGTGTTAGAAAATTAGGTATCACGCAGGAACTTCTAGCATTAGTAACAGGCTTGGCGCATTATTTGAAAATTTTGATTAGGATCGCACTCACTGGTGCCTTAAAATTGGTAAATTATCATTATATATTACTATGTTATTGGTTCTAATTTGATTGAATCCAATAATAACCAATTTAATCACTTCAAAAAATCCACAAAAGGAGCGAGATTTTAATAATCCTTTAGCAATTGGTCAATTTCTAAATAAACTTGTCGAGCTCACGAAAAGGGAAGGAAAACAAGTTCTAGAGCCAAATGTAGACAATGAAATCACGTCCGATCTGTGTCATGTATGTCGGATCACTGTTGAAGAAGAATGTTACAAATATGGACATTATCGTTGGCATATTGGTTGCTTAAGGTGTTCTGGTTGTTCTCGAGAATTACGTACCATATATCGGGACGCTACATTTAATCAAATTACTGAAATGACGTTCTGTCCTGCACATACAAATGAACAAGCCACACCTGGATTTCAATATGTTACGCAGTTAGAACAGTACACGTATTTGTTACGTGTTGAATTATCTCGCATGTATAATTTATTGAAACATAAAGGTAAAAGTTTAAAACACTTTTGATTATATTAGGTTTTTTATTGGTAGTGGCATCTTTCTTTACTTTACTATTTGATACATAATAATAATGTACATATATTTTTACGTAAAGATGAACACAGTCTGTCGGATTACGAAGACATTCGTAGTGGTCGAAAGACTAACAAAGAAGAAGCCGGCCTTATTCGTAAAGATTCACGTTCAAAGTCCTATTCTAGCGGTGACAAATCATATGTATCTCTTAATACAGACATTAAGCGTATGAAGTCTGTTTTGGATCGCAAAGTATCGACTTCTGAGAGGATTGCTAAGACATCCAGAGTAGTAGAACATGAACAGCCTAATACTTCACAGACTCAGGAAGAAACCTCTAAGGATAAATTGGCTAGAGCACCTTCACAACACCATGTCAGAATTATTGACGATAAAATGCCAGATTCACAAAATAGTGACGCTCGTTTGAAATTTGATCTAGAAAATGAAGCGATTACATTGGCTGATATTTCAGCGATTGCAGCTGCAGAAATGTCAACAGAAGAGAAAACCAAGAAAAAATTCAAACGAGTATCACGTACTAAACTTTATTTGTCTGAATTGTCGGGCCTGGAATATTTTATTGTAAGGCATGTAGCTGTCCTCATTATGGAACCATACGTTAAGGACTATTTCACCCTGGAAGAATTGTTAGACTTGATTGGATCTAAGAAAGCAACTTTATGGACGAAATTTGTACAACAGATTAGACCTAAAGAGGTGCCTGTAAAGAAGAAAGGTAGGAATTGTGTTGTGGCCCAATTCATCTGTTATTATTGTCCGAGGACTCTATGGTAGAGCAATTGACATGAGTTTGTGTTGGATTCCAGTCATGTGATCAAATAATTGCCAATCAAACTATATAAATCGACACGGATCAGCCCGACAAACCGAAATTTGCCTGTTTTCCCAGTATAATAGATACGGCATATGTTTATCCATTAATTGAAATTAAAAATTCTGTACTTATCAATATTTTTATCTCATCGTTTCCATGCTATTATTGCACATAATCGATATTAGGCACGTTTGGTGTGCCTCTAGAAGTTCTAGTTGAGAGATATGGTGTGGACTCAGTACTTGGAGCAGGGCCTGGTCGAATAAGAGTCCCTAGTTTTATAGACGACAGCATATCAGCTATGAAAACAATGGGTAATTAATACACTTTTAATATTTGGATGTTTTATTATTTTGTATCAATAATTCATTGCCGAACATTTTATAGACATGTCTGTTGAAGGCATATTCCGTAAAAATGGAAACATTCGACGTTTAAAGGACCTCAGCGAGGCCATTGACAGAAATCCTTCATCAGTTAACCTCTCTGAAGATAATCCTGTTCAAGTTGCTGCGTTAATGAAAAAGTTTCTTCGTGACTTGCCTGATCCACTTCTTACTTTCAAGTTGCACAAGCTTTTAATAGTATCACAAAGTATAACTTGAGTTTTGAACCATTTTATTTACGTAGTTCATAATTGCGTTATGTAAATGCCAATATTTAATGCCTATGTAAAAAAATATTCAATACCATATAATTCAGGACTTCCAAATGAGTCAGATCGGAAGAAAGTTCTTCACTTAACGTGTTGTCTTCTACCTAAGGTTAATCGTGACACAATGGAGGTGCTTTTTATATTTTTCAAATGGGTGGCTTCCTTTTCACATGTAGATGAAGAAACGGGTAGCAAGATGGATTTACATAACCTTGCAACAGTGATTACTCCTAACATATTATATTCTAAGTCAAAGGATCCTATCAAAGATGACTCATTTTTAGCAATCGAAGCGGTTCATAGCTTATTAAGGTATCAAGATGATTTCTGGGTGGTAAGCTTTGTAATTAAGTATATTCATCTGGAAAGAGAAAAATGAGTTGATCGCTGATAACCCTAACTTTATTGCAACAGGTTCCTGAAGATTTGGCCGCAGTTTTACGCGATCAAGAACTAATCAATAATCCTGAGAGGTTAACACCAAAAGACATTATGAAACGTTGCGAAAATCTTGTCAAATTACAAAAGTCGCAACCTTATACCAATAATTATGCTAATAGTAATAGTGATGAAATTTCTAGTGATGGTGACTATTCGTTTGTGCAAGTACCAGATAATCATCCTTATCAAAAACAGGCAGACCAAGGAGGAGAAAGCAATCGTGATGACTTGAATTAGAGATTAGAACCGGTTGGTTATAGTAAACCGGGTCATCCGTGTCAAAACGGTCGAATATGAAACCTCTAAAAATCTGGTACTATTGCACAGAAAACAAGTTTAACACATTGTATTGTGAAAATAACACCTTTTTTTTTTTTTTTCTTACGAGGGCCGGACCAACTTAATTCTTCGTTTAACATAATCCCTCCCTATTTTTCCAAATTTGATGAAAAAAATACACACACATTAACCAATTAAATTTCAGTATTAGCTTTTTATATATTCCATATTTTTACAGCCAATAGGATTGTTGTATTTTTTTTAATTTATGTATTTTTTATGCCCTTCCCTCACTCTTTTGAACTATTTAATGTTATGTTAAACGAAGAATCAATTTGGAGTGGCCTAATTTATCTAAATGTTCAATCCCGCTAATCTGGATTTAAAAAAAGTTAAAATAGGGATGGGCAAAATTTTTATATATCCTTAAATATTATATATTCTTGCATATTGTTACATATTCTTAAATTTCGTTATAATAAATAATTTTATTTAAATATAAATATTATATTATTTGTAAAATTATCTGGCTGTGAAATTTAATATGTCAGCTTCTGAGCCTAGAAATGGCAATATCAAATTATTGAATGTGTAGCATCCAATAACTGGAGTTATTTGTAAAAAATACTCCATTATCTGGTTTTAAATTTAATGTGCCAGCTTCTGGCCCCGTAGGTGCCCCAGAAATGCTGCGTTAAATTTAAAGCCAGATAAGTAAGTTATTGGTGCGTAGCATCAATAACGGTATTTACGACGACTGGACTATCAAGTTTTGATGGTAATTACGTTATCACCAAATAACTTCGAAACGTAATTATTATCAAGTTTTTCGATTATAGTAAGCTATCGGATAATTCTATTTACGAACAATCCTAGCATTTCTTAAAAAAAATATAAGACTAAAAAATCTAAAATTTATTTATATTAAGATTTGTGTTTGTATTAGGGTTTAGACAGTAATTGACAGTAATAAAACATATAGTAAAATTGTGTAAGAATTTTTTTTTAGAATGCAAAAGGTGAAATAAGTAATTTTTTAAAAAAGTCTTTTGTTTGAATCTTTTTAATAGTATTATGTTATACTAAATTATAATTAGTTATGGAATATTTTTGTTTTTTAAAAGAATATAAAAGTTGTTTTGTTTATTATCAGTAACAATTTTATTATACTAAATTATAATCAGTTATGGTTTTTAAAGGAATGTAAAAGTTGTTCTATCTATTACTAATGACAATATCATTATAACAAGAATAACTTGTATACTGAGTAACATATTTACTATTTAGCATATTAAATTTTGTTGATTTTAACTAGTAAGGTTGTTTGAAATTAAAATTTTGTTTAATGTTATTTTCTATTTTCAAAGTTTTTCTTTCAAATTCAAAAATATAATATGCTTAAAATTTTAAAGACAGATTGAGTTTGGTATAATTTTAACTTTACTGTGTCTTATTTATTTTTAATAATTGTTTAATTTTTCTTGTACTAACAATATTATACAAAGTTTTTAAATTCAAACAGTTTAAAATAAAAAATTTTAAAAACTCTCTTTTATAAATCTCTTGATCAAAAACTATTAAGAAGCAAAACACAAAAAAATTACAAAACCTCTAGAAAACAACACTTAGACCCTTAACAAAAAAAGAAGAGTAGCAAAAGTTACATTTAGCTAAAAAACAAAAATACAAGTAAAAAAGCTTAGAAATAGTACAGCTTGAAAAGATTAATGAAAACAAAAATTTTTTTGTAGAAATTTTGAAAAATTCTTGTAATCCTGTTGTAAAGATCAATTTAGGTTATACAAAAAGTACAAAAAATAAGTAAAAGTAAACAAACAAACATATATAGTAAAGTAGTTTACCAGAATAAGTACATGATATAACAACAATTAAAATAAACCAACTAATAATTGAAACATATAATGAAGATATTATAGAGAGGGTATGGCAATTTAGTGAAGTGGATAAGTTGTCAACCTCCAAGTGGTAGGTTGGAAATTCAAAACCCATTGATGGCAAAAATTTGGAAAACCACCTATGTTACATCAGTATATACAGGCATCTGTGCAATGCTAGAGTTATACAGAAAAATGCAAACTGGCATTGGGTGGTGCAAACACAAAATAAGTCCTTAAAACTGATAATACAGCAATGGCTATTTATTGATCAGTTGGGATCAGTACCTGTAACAGTTACACCAGATAACTGGCAGGTCATAGAGCATCTGTGATCATGTAAATCTGTGAACTAGAATAACTGAAATCCACTTGGGAAGACCCGAGTAAAGAGGTAACACAGATCTTTAACAGTACTACTGTAAAGGCTAGACCTTGGAAACAGATACCAATGTGGAAGAAATTGGGCAGGCAAAAACCTCGGGTGAAGGTACTACTAACCAGGCTGCCAGAAGTCTTGAATCAAAGAAAAAGAACCTTGGAGGGCAGACTCTGGGATACCAGGGACAGGTCACAGTCCTACCGGGCTATCTGGATTGGGAGTCTAAAGTCAGAAACAGGGATATACTAAAAGTACTAGGGATATGTTATGAAGTTAGTGCTAGAATCTGGGTGAACTTTGCAAGGGTGAGCTTTGTTAGCAAAGATTAAATGTGAGTAGTTAGTTAGCAGGGGGGCCCCCTGAAGCCCTATAGTCAGATGACATACTCTGAAATATGTAACGGCCTAACAGACATATAGACAAGAAGGTCAAGGTTAGATTAGATAGCATCTAATTAGGTGTATAGGAGCTTGTGCTGCTATCTGCTAATGTAGTATAGGAGTAACCTTGTACAAGTTATGTAATCATAATTGAATTCACA
>CAJVQA010010657.1:0-11243 GCA_910591915.1 Cetraspora pellucida | reverse complement strand
AGCCTCTTCTACTTTCTCCAATAAGTTTTCCGTTTTTGTTGGTGTGAAATTCGGTACAAGTGATCGTCGGGGAGAGTGAAAAAAAAACAAATTAAATACAGTTAATATAAAAATAATTATATATAGTCTAATTATATATATGATTTAAATATATAAAAACTTTTGGTTTTTTAATTATTAACATTCATAGCTTAAAAGCATAAAAATATTTAACTAATAGTATACAATTAGACAGTATTGACTGTAGTAGTTAGTAATAAATAAATATAAGCATTTTTTTGGAAGAGTTTTTTTTTTAAAAATCTATAGTTATATGTAAGATAATTATATCTATTTATTTAAATACTTTTAAAAATAGTATTATAAAAAGATAATATAAGTAGAGGGTGCAGTAACCTAGTAAAATTGATAGATTGTCAACCTCCAAGTGGCAAGTTTAGAGTTCAAATTCTAGTAATAACAAAAATTTGCAATTCTTTCTGTGTTATGGTTAACTGTCTTTTGTGATTAGTTGAAATATGATATCTGTAACCTGTGTCATACCAGTATAACTGAAAGGTCTAGGCATTTGTGCAATATTGTATGAAGGAAAACAAACTGATACTGGGCAGTGTAAACTCAAAATAAGTCCTTAGGCTATATAAATTATAAGAACCAGCTAGGAAGACAGAAGCCTACTTAAAAGACCTGAGTAAAGAGGTAATCTGAACTTTTAACAGTGCTACTATAAAGACTAAACTTATAAAATAGAGCTAAAACTTATAAAACTAGACACAAAGCTGGCCTTTGAAAAAGGGCTAAATGGAACTAACCAGGCCACCAGAACCTGTTTCAGAGGAAAAAGTTATATGCTGACAAACATGTAAATCAGAAGTGTATAATTACAACTTGCCTTTTTAGGCTATTTGGTTTGAGAGCTTGATGAAACTTGAATTGAATACCAAAGTAGTAGGGATATGTTGTGAAGTCAGTACTAAGATTGGAGTGAACTCTACAAGGGCATAGCAGTTTAATGATATGCTCTGATCATCAGTGTTAGTCTTAGCTATAGCAATACTAGGTTAGCTGTAAGAATGGAATACAGAAAATTCTGAAAGATTTAGTACAAGATTAAAAGTTTCTTATATAAGTAAACTGCTTTAAAGACTTAGTAGTCATAGTATATTTTTACTGGCATCAGCTGAGGTCATTGGTAGGCAGAGATAGGTGGATGAATATAGAAACTAGAGTAGTTAAATAGGGAATCTACAGGCAGATTCCAGGTATGGCAACTAGTGTAAAACCTTTGGATGGACTACTTAAATTAGACAATAACTAAAGTTATACAAGTTGCTAGTTGTATACTCTTTTCATATTGCTCTCTGTGGTTGTAATGCAACTATTAGCCAAATATACTATTAATAAAATCATGGGTCACAAGTACTTACCTTAATATTTAAAAAAAAAAAAAAAGATAATATAAGAAGATTTCTAGAAATAAGTATAATTACCTAGTACAAACTTTTTAAAATACAAATTAAATAGATATAACATAAAGCAAATATGTCACTAGACTTTTTAAATCACTATTATAATTGCTTGTTCTTAAAAAAAGACATTAGTAAAGGCTCTTTAAATAAAAAAAAATTTAATTTGTTTTATTATGCTGTTTTCAGATATTGATTATATGTAACATTCTTTTATTTTTATAAAAACAATATTAAAACATTATTTCTATTAGATGCTGTCTTTATGTATTTAATCTAATTATAAAGAATATTGCTAGTTTTATTAGTATAGTTCCTATCTGCAAAAAGAATCAAAAAATTATAAATTTCTTTATAGCTTCATATATGTGGCTTCAAGTCTTGAGAAATTGGCAAAATAAAGAAAGAATTTCTTATTTTTAACTACTTTTTGTAAAACCAGATAGTATTTCCTCACTAAGGTCTGTTTAGATTAGTGAAAAAATTCAGTATACATATGTATGCTTTATACAGAGAAATTTTTTTGTATACAAAAAAAATATAATAGTATATTGAACAAATCTAACTTCATCTACAAAAAACTGTAGTTTATATAATAAATATTAAAAAACTATTATTAAAATTATGATATAAACTCTATTTTTTATAAGCAATACTAGATCTGTTCTAATGTAAATATATAAAATTAAAAAATTAAAAAATTTTTTAAAGTAATACAAAAATTTTTAAAATTTTTAAATAATTTTAAATAATTTTGAATATATTTTATAATATAATTAAAAATATTATACAGAAGACCAGGTTAATGACGGCTAGATCCAATATACAGGACAGGATATAGTATCCTGCATAGCTATGCAAGCTAAGCATATGGTAAGTGAATCTACAAAAAAACTCTTTACTTTCTTAAACTCCATTTCATTATCTCATATCAAGGAAGAATTACAAAACTCAGCTTACAATACACTATATGATCCAGACCCATGTTTAGTGATATGCTATTTATATGAGATTCGAATTTTTTTAGCATATAGTATGTACAGTATATATGGTATGTATAGTGTATATAATGTGTATAGCATGTGCAATATATATAGTACACGTATGATATATAAACTATTTATATGCAAAATTTTGCAAAGAATAATTTTATTTAGAATACAAAAGGTGGTTTCATAAGGAAACTTTTGAGATATGAATGGTTTTATAATTTGTTCTAGAATATTCTAAAAAAATTTTTGCATATAGTACTATACACAGCATATCACTACTTATGCTATAACCTGTGGTTAGCAGGGTTGAAATTACCTCTACTTCTATATTCTCAAACACTTAGCTTCTTTTTAAAACACATTCATCAGTACAACTATACACAATTAAACAATTTCAACTATGCACTTACAATATTAATCAAAATTGATTATAGTGAATGCTATATATATTTATCATACAAATCTCAACCTTCACCTAAATACTTCTTTTCACAACTATTAGGCTATATTTATTACTCATCTATACCCATCTCTTCTAAATTTTCTTCAACAAACAACAACACACTGAATACAAATTTAATCATAAAAGAAAATAATATAGACTACTCTTACTTTTAACTAGTAGAAGCTATCTTAAAAGGTTACAATGAAATCTTCATAGCTAAACACTACTATAACAACATCCAATTTAATATCTGCTACAACAAATTTCTATTCTACAACCACCTACTACTGCTTTCTCATCTACAAACTATTATTTCTTTCTTATAACACATCCACAGTTTTGGCTATTTACCTAATAATGCTTGTGACTATACACTAACTATTTCTATTAAAAATAATTATAATGAAGCTCATGTTTACCTTCTATCAAAAGCTAAACTATTATCTAATCACTCTATGTTACCAATTCAAGCTATCTGACATTATCTGAACATTTAGCTAAAATCAAACACATCAACATCAGTCTTCTCTATACTAGCACCTTTAGCCCCTATCTCTAGCAATTTAACACAACCTAAGAACCCTAATACCTCACTTCTAAATCTCACAATCTGCACTCACAATGTTCAAGGATATAATGAAAATCTCAAACAGCAAGTCTAAAAGGACTACTGTATTACTCATTCTTTAAACATTATCAGTATTACAGAAACTAAAATAGCAAAAAATAATGCTATTACCAAATTTCATAACTCTAAACACTACTCTTATTACTGGTTATGTACTAATAGTTCTAAAGCAGGAACTGCACTCATGATTTATAAACACCTCACATCTCATATACACAACATTATTACTCTTCCTGGCTATGCTATAGCTATAAACTTCTTCTTTAAATATGATCACAAATTCCAAATCATCTCTATATATCTATTATGTGAAAACTCACAATTAAGACTTCAAATTCAAAATACTACTATTCAATGGATCCAAGAAGATACTAACTGAAACATCTTACCCATAATACTAGGTGACTTTAATGTACCACCTAACAACTCTACCTTCTCATCTATCAAATACAAACTACTGCAATTCATACAATATAATAATATTTATAATCTGACAAATCATACAAATATCTTCTCTCATACTTGGCATAGCAGTAAACATCACAGTACTATTGACTATATTTGGGCCTACCTTTTCTTACTCAAATATCTCAATTTTTTTTACTTAGATGATGCAGAAAACTGCATTCAAAGTAATTACAAAATTCTTATATCTTCTTAAACATTTTCTTATGCCCTTATAGACAAAAACAGACATTCAACTAAAACCCAATGCAAAACTTTTAACTACAAAGCAATAAATAAAAAGGAATGGGAAATTTTTATTGACCAAGTTTCTCTTAATCTCATTACAAACAAAACACCTCTTTCTATTCAAACCTCTGAATCTCTCGAAACTACTTGGCATAAAATTCAAACTAGTATTATTAATACTGCTACTAAATGCATTCCTAACAAAAAAACAACAATTTACAACTTTCAACACTCATTTTTAGCTAAAGCTATCTTACTTTACCTAAATCTTAAAAAACTCAATAACATTATTAAACAAGTTAAAGCCTCTTTAACTAACTCATTACCTATACCTATACATCTTAATCCTACTACATACTATCTTAACTCAAAATATTATCTTAATATACCTCTTATACCTAACTCTTATGAGCTTATACCAAGCTGAATTATTATCACTAATACCAAATGGCAAGCTTTTTACTATGCCCAAAAGATAGAAAACATTAAACAAATCTGAGAACAAATAAATCAGCATATCAATCTCAGATGCTTCAAACTTCAAACTAATCTTAAACTTATAATCAACAGCATTCTTAACCATTACAAAGATCCAGTAAAATTTAATAACATAAAAACATCAAATCATATCATTACAGAACCCAAACTAATTAAAGAACATATCCAACATTATTTTGACAACTGGACTGTCTACAAACCTATTAATGATCATAAATTTAATACCAATTGGTCAGAAAAATATGAACCAAAAGCTATCACTAGTTCAGACTACTATAATTTAGCCTTGGCTGAATTTTCACTTGATAAAATTACTAGAACTCTTAACCAACTTCCTAATAACAAAGCATGTAGTCTATTTAGAATTAGCTATAAAATGCTTAAACAGGCTGGCTTTACTTTTCTTTAAGTAATAGTTGCCCTTTTTAACTGATGTATTCAAACTTCTTGCATACCTAAGCAATGGAAAGAAGATCGCATCTTTCTAATTTCTAAAAAACCTATATTTGATAAAAACCTCTTTAATACAAGACCCATCAGCCTTGTTGAACATATTAAGAAACTAAACACAAAACTTCTTACTAATTGTCTTAATTTAATACTTACACAACATCCTATTCTATCTCTTTACAACTATATTGCTTTACCTAGCAACAGCACATCTATTCCTATACATATACTTAACAATATTATCAAAGATGCTAGTTGCAACAACAAATAATTATAGCTTCTGTCTTAAGACATAAGCAAAGCATATGATTCTGTCAATTTAAAACTTTTTACAAAGTCTCTTAAATGAATATCAATGCCTCAAATCCTCATTAATATACTTACCAACCTACTTACTAATCACTAAAACTAGGTTATATCTAATCTTGATCTTACCAACTTTTATTCAGTTAAAAATGATATAGATCAAGAAGAAACTATAACTTCATTATTCTAAAGAATCTATTATGACCCTTTAATTCATAAAATTGCTTTACAATTTTCAGGCTACTCTTTATTTGCATCCTAGAAAACCAACTTATACTTATCTTAAACTCAAACTTTAAAAACATCTGTATCAGTTTTAGTTTATATAGATGATACTCTTTGGATTGCAAAGTCCAAAGAGAAGCTTAATCTAATAACTAAAACTGCCACATCCTTCTATTAAATGGCCAATATTCAATTAATCTAACAAAGTCTATTCTAGCCACAAACTCTTCTACTACTTCTATATAGTTTTCTGGATCTTTAAATTATTCTATTCCTAAAAACCAACCCTTCAAGTTTTTTGAATGTTGGTTTACACTTAATAACAAACAATCTCAAGCTATTAAACTAATAAAAGAAGAGGCTTATAATCTTATCAATATCACCAGCATAAAGAAAATTACTGACAAACAAATTGCTTACATTATTAATACAGTAATCATTCCAACTTTGAAATATCGATTACATAACACTATCCTTCCTCACTCTACATATAACCAAATCTTATCCAAATACCTTACTGTAGCAAAACACAAGTCTCACCTTTCCAGATCTATACTAAACAGCACAATGCTTAACCCATATTTATATAATATTTATAATATATAGAACATTCAACTCTAGCATCATATCTCTAATTATCTCCAATGAATCAACAATCCTGATCTTCTTGGCATTACAACTCAAATTAGACTTCAACAACTACAAAATAACTCATAGTCTCCTATTAATATTCTACATTATTCTAAACTAATTATTGATGATCCTAACAGACACTCATTAAACTTTAAAATTATCTAACTCTTTATCTATCTAGGCTTAGTAATCTTAGCCAACCCTAATATTATATGGACTTATACAATTAGTAATAGAGGCCAGTCACTAGAATCAATCTTATCTTAGCATTCCAAATACCCAATCTTTAAAAAACAACTTAGACAATCTAATATTATGTATTTTAAACAACTCTGCATAGTGGACAACAGTACCTTATTAGATTGGAAACATCTCTCATCTAGACTTTTATTCTTTACTAAAGGAAGAAAACCTCTTTGGTTTTCTTACTTAGAAGATACAATTTTAGCACACTCTTACTACTGAAATATACTACCATATTACCAATTACCTGGTCATAACCTCTATGCCTATTATACTATTAATATATTTAAAAAACTTACAAAATCTAAACTTTAGTTACTTTCATATCACAATAAAGAAATTATTATTGAAAAAATATGAAAATATTTTCTCTCATCTAACTATTACTTCATCACTCACTGGACCTCCAATATAGATTTAAATTACTCAAAATTCTATCCTTTACCTTCTGCTGAATACAAACAATATACAGGATGCCATCTTAATTCTTACTGAATTAATCAAACTTGTATTGTTGAAGTTTCTGCAATTATTTCAACACAATTCCTTGGCAGAACTAATTCTAAACATCAACTCAATCTTAATGCAAATTACTTAGATCTTATCTGCTTTACAGCTGTTAAGCATCTAACCCTTATTCCTCCTCTACTTATAATTCCTATTTCTAATTCAATCATTTCTGAAATCTTTATCCTAAGTGAAACTACCAACAAACTTATATCTATTTCTCAACTTAACCATTCTTACCAACAATTATCCTTTTATACTGATAGCTCAGTAATCGACATTGGTACTGATCAATGCATAATGGGTATTGGTTAGATCCAAGTTGATAATAATAATCAAACTATTAACTTCTTTTCTGCTAAAATACAATTCTGGCCCTCATCATATAAAGCTAAGCTTTTCTCAATTATTACTGCAATATCAACAGCTTTATGCAATTCAGTAGTTAATATTTTCACTGATTTCCAATCAGTAATTTTCAAATTTAATAACCTTCAACTTTATTTAAATCATCCTAATAAGTTATTCAAATTTAACTCATGGCCTATTTGGCACACTCTTTCTAATATTATCAAATCACACAAATTACAAATTATTTTTTACAAAGTGCAAGCTCATTCAGATAATAATCTTAATGAGTAAGCAGACTCTCTTGCCAAACAACATTTATCATCATCACTTCTTTCATTTAATTACACAAACCTTTACAATTCTTATCATATTCTTCAATAGAAGCAACATTATATAGAACTTTTTACAAGATATTTTATTAAGCAAATATATAAAGCCCACATATTAGCTATATAGGCATTTTAAAACATAATAGTGAGTAGTTATACTTCAATCAGGATATTGACTGGAGATCCACTTGGCTTTATTTTAATCATAATCAAAAACCCTTACACGATATCACTAATTTTAAACTCAATCAACTAAAATTCTTTAAAATCAAAACTCTTCTTAATAAGTTACCAACATACCAACTATTTTATACTATTTACTCAAACCAATATCCAGATACTAACTGCTTTCATTGTAACCTAGCTAACTCTTACTTTCACTAGTGTACTTGCGCTAATACACTTTTGCTTAACCAAATTATTTAAACATCAACCAATCAAATTATCTCTAGCAAATTATCTGATCTTGATACTTATCAAAAAAATAATCTAATTCATAAAATTCTTCATTACCAAGCTCTCAATTCCTTATACATCTTATCTAACACATTTTATCCTAACTTTACTTTTAAAAAACTTATTCCAAAGTCATTTATATTAATAGTTCAAAACTTTGATATATTATACAAAACTGTCTCTCAAGTTATTATTGATATTCTTCTCAATATTAATGAACAATCATATGAACAACTATAGAAAACATATTGCTTTCATTTTTCTAACTGTAAAAAACAACAAAATAAATCTTAATTTCAACCAATCAACAAACTCTCAATACTACCTAACTCAGCAACTAAGCATATGTGTTTTCGTAGAAATTATACTTACTCATACCTCTGCAAACTTTCAGACCAGCTACATACTTACTTCAATATATGCCCTCCTATTGGCCAAGCAATTCACAAAATTAAAATTTGGTCTATTCTATAGATCAAATATAGCATATTATCAAATTATATACTAAACATTCAAATCTAGATGAGCTTTAACCATTCTAGTAGGTTTAGGTCGCAGATAAATTAGTCTGAGCTTTTATTCTTACATGTAATTTTTAATTTATTTGTTTTGCACAAATAGTAGTAGCTGTATAGATAGCAGTTTAATGGTTAGCCCTAACTGCAAGTGTTGGCTTTGGTCATAATATATATACATATAACTATTTTAAATTATTAATAAAGATATAAGCAAGACCTTACCTTAATACCAAAAAAAAAAAAAAAAACCAATTAAAAATATTTTAAAAAATTTTATTATAATGATTACTTTAAACTTTATTATTCTAATATTATTCACAAATATTCAAAATATTTTAAATATATTTAAATATTTTTTTTTTTTAAATATTAACAGTGAGGATATTTAGATATTTATTGACTCTGCAATGCTTTTAGTATAATATATTTTCTATACTTTATCTGACATTAAACTATAATATTCTGGATGCTTTTTGGACATCTAAACTTCAGTTGCCTCTTTTAAATTATCTTTGGAAGGATAAATCAAATATTCAATTACTTTCTTTGTTATTGTTTTTTTTTTAGCTTCAAGAATGATCTTACTTGTATGTCTTTTTATTATTAGCTATATAAGATTACATATTATATACAAAATATATCAATAAAAGTACAACTAGTTACATGTATAACTTTAGTCATTATCTAATTAAGGGTTCTGCTCATGAGTTACCTACTAGATGCCATACCTGAGACCCATTTGTGAGTCCCTTATTTAAACTTTCTGATTTTTAATACTTACTATATATATATACAATATATATCACTAAATATTGTGACAGAACAAATTAGGTATATCTAATTACTATTTATATTTAAGTATCATTTCATTGGATATTACTAAGTATCCATAGTCCTTCGAATTTACTCTTGACACAAACTTACTAAGTATGGTACCAAGATTACCCTTTTGATTTATCTAATTTTAGTAGATCTCATATCTACTAGAACTGGTTTTGATGTCAGAAGTGTTTGAATTTCAGTAAGTCCATTCCTTTTCTATAGTTTCTTTTTATGTTTACTGTATCACTTACTAGTGCACCTTCTCTCTATTTCTGGTATGTTCACCACTTCTCTTGTATTAAGTGCCAACTCTCCATATTTGAAAACTTCTTTCTGAGAACTTCCTTATATACTAATCTTTTAATCACATGGACTTAGCCACAAGGCTTTATATATATTCATATGCTTCTATAGATTACAGAGTTTTGCCTTTAGCTGGAATTGAACTGTTGACCTTGTCTGTAAAGAAAAGAGTACCTAGACCACTAGGCTATGAGACCTTATTCCTTTCCTTTACTATTGCTTTAACTGATTGCTAAACATTTAAGATAAAACATATTATTTTTTTAAATAATTGCAAATATTTTCAAATATTATAAAAATAATTTTTAATACTTTGATAAAATTAGTTTCTGCTAACAAATTATATAATTCATTAATTTTACATCTAACTCATTTAGATGTCTTTTGATTCTATTAAGTTTTTTTAATAGTTCTAAAAGTTTTTCAAAAATCTTTGAAAGAAAATTTTCTGAATTATATAAAAGATATAATTAAAAATATTAAAGTTATTTATATAAAATTTAATATATTATAAATTAATTCACAATAATTTTATAACCTTTAGATGGATGCATAATTCTTTTATTATATCAGATAATCTTCTTGCAGTTTCAGCTACTTCAATAATTTTAGAAGCTTCTGCTTCTCTTCTAACAGATATTAAAACTTCACTTCTCACAAAAGATACTCCTTCTCTTCCTTCAGTTGTTTGTAATATAAACCTGCAATTAATTTAACAAAAACTTATTTAGATTTTAATTATTTCTTAGTAATTTGACATTCTAATAATTTGTGAATATTTTAATAGTTTTTAAAAAGTTTTAAATAGATTTAAAAATAAAAAAAAAAGTATTAAAAATATTATGAAAAGAAATAAGAAAAGTAAAAAAAGTAAAATAAGAAAAATAAAAAAAATAAAAAAAAGAAAAAAGATAATAATAAATATATAAGATATAGAAAAAAATAAAGTTATTTATATAAAGAATATGTAAATATTTGTAAATTTATATAAAATATTTTAAAGATTAGTAAGTAGTTGTAATATTTTGTAAGTTTAAATTTTATAAATAAACATATATTATGAGAAGACAATGTAGAATTGCAAAGAAAATTTTTCTTCTATTTATGTTTTATATGCTTTAATCATATCAAAGCAATTTTAATATTTTTAAATAATCATAAATTAATATGCATATTTCTTTTATTATTAAAATAATTCTAAAGTATTCAAATAAATTTACATTACTTTAAACTGTTTTAATGTAATCAAAATTTGATTTTTATTTATTTTAATTTTGTATGCTTTAATTATTATTATTATTTTTTTTTTTTAAATATTAAGGTGAGTACTTGTGACCCAGAATTTTATTGATAGTACATTCAGCTAATAGTTGCATTA
>CAJVQA010010656.1:0-11243 GCA_910591915.1 Cetraspora pellucida | reverse complement strand
TAACATGAAGAGGGTACTGAGAGTTCTTTTTGTTTTTCTTATATAATAGTTCTTTCTTAGTAATAAAATGTCTAGCAAGATGTTGTATTTGTTTAATCTGTTTTTGGAATAGAGAGTCAAATAACTTGTCTGATACTATATAATTATATAAATTATAATAGAGGTCTAAATTCATAAGAAAGGATTTTAATATAAGGTCTGTGTCTGTAGTTGAGATAGAACATCTATATTGAAGTAAACTCTTCCTGGTTTATGAATAATTTCAAAGTTATAGGGTTAAAGTTTTAAAATCCATCTTTCTAGGCATCCTTTAGGTTTAGCAGATTGTAACTACTTAAGAGCAGAGTAGTCAGTAATTAGAATAAACTTGGTAGTTTCAAGATATTTGTAAAAATGTTTAATAGTCTATACAATTGCAGCCTATTCAAGTTCAGTGGTATCATAATTAACTTCTCCTTTAGTCAAACTTTTACTTGCATAGACTATAGGATGTTTTTTTTTATTTCTATCCAGTTGACTGAGAGTAGCTCCAAATCTATGATAAGAGGCATTGGTAGCTAAAATGAATAATCTATCAAAGTCAGGATATTTTAATATAAGGGCTGTAGTCAGTCTTTGTTTTAATTCTTCGAAAGCTTTCTGTTGTGGTTCATCCTATATATAAGGAGTTTCTTTATATAGTAGCTGATTTAAAGGCTGTGTTACTTTAAAGAAGTTATGAATAAATTGTCAATGATAACTTACTAGTTCTAAGAACAAACATAGTTGGGTTATATTATTAGGTGGTTGAATCTTCTGAACAACTTCTATCTTTTGAGAATCAGGTGCTATTTCAATTAAGGTAACTATATGTTCTAAGAATAATAGACTTTGCATTCAAAAATTACACTTTTCTAAATTTAATTATAAACCAGCTTTTCTGATTCTAATAAAAGTTTGTTACAAATGTTTTAAATATTTATCAAATGTCTTGGTATACTCTATCCATTAATCGTTAGAAAGTTGCAGATGCATTACATAGTTCAAAAAACATTACATTAAACTCATAAATACCATATCAAGTTACAAAAGCAGTCTTTTTTCTATCTGTAGAATGCATAGCAACTTGCCAATATCCACTTGTGAGGTTAAGTATAGAGAACCACTTGGATCCTTTTAAGGTATTAAGCATTTTATCAATATAAGGTAAGAGATAGGCATCTTTTTTAGTAATACTGTTAAGTTTACAATAGTCAACACAGAATCGTAATTTGCTATTTTTCTTTTGAACTAATACAACTGATAAGGTCCAGAGACTAGAGGAGGGTCATATGAGTCCACTATTGAGCATTCATTGAATTTCTTCTTTAATAAATGTCTGTTCTGTAGAAGAAGAATAATAAGATTAAAATCGAATAGAAGGTTCTTCTTCTGTATAGATTCAATGAGTTACAAGATTAGTGCATTCTAATTCTGTTGTATTTTGTGCAAAAAGATCCGAGAACTCTATTAGCAGCTGGCTAAATTGTTTTTTTTGTTTAGCATCTAAAGGTCCAATATTCAATTTAGATAGTTTTGGACTAATATTATATTCGTTATAGGGGATCATAGTGTCTATTGTAAAAACTTGATATACATTGTCTGATTTATCAGGTAGTTTTTCATCCTGCCTAAGATGATCTAAAAATTTAACTTTTCCTATTCCTGAGCAAGAGAAGTATATCATTGTTGAGTGGTCTAACATCCTGTTGGAATATTTGTAGAAGGATCTGGATGAATCTTTTTAACTTTTCTACTTTCTGTTAGAGCTGTAGAATAAGTTGGTTTTGGGTTTCTATTTGTTGTTGTAGTTGTGTGACTTGTGGTTGCAATAGGTCTGGTTCTGGTAAGGTTGTATTGATAGAGCTAGGCAAAGAATCTACTAGTTCTGGTATAGAAGGTTCATAGATAGAAACTGGTAGGGGAGCACAGTCCTAGCAGTATCCTTGATAGGTATCTAATTTATCTTGGTGCTTAACATATAAGCATTCTTTGCAAAGATTAACAGAAGCACTAAACTGTTGATAAAGGTTAGTTATAACAAGCTGATAGTCAAATTATGGATGGCTAATATCAAAAGACTTAGTCAAGGTCTGTTGAAGAAGTTGCTCTTCTTCTTTATTAAGGGCAGCTTGTTCAGCTCATAGGATAAGGTCCATTTCTTCATAGATCCAAAGTCGATTAATTTGGTTATTTACTTGAGATTTCAATGTTTCAGTAATAGTAAGGTCTGTTTCTTGCAAATAGACTTTAGCAAGACAGAAGATATAAGTTTAGTTCATTTCATACTGAGATTTAGCACTTCTGGTTGACTCAGTGTAGTGTTTAATCTGGATCTACAGGTTATAGTTAGGGTTGTAGAGAACATTTGTACTGGCTTTGTAAGCATATAAGTGTTTAAGTTCACAAAACCATAGTTCTTCTGTAATACATTCTAAATTATGCATTCTGTTTCTAGGTTCAACATGTTTACATAATTTACATTCAACTAAGATTCCATATCCATCATCTTCAGTGTAGTAGTACTGGCTTCTGAGATCATTATGATTAAGACTTTGATAGAAGTCAGTATAACAACCTTTACAAACAAAAACTTTATCCAATTCTTGTAGAGTTTCTGGTCTTTGAGGGTTCTTACAATGACAGCAATAATGGGTGCAATGATTGCTATAATAGTATTGTTTTTGGACTTCAATTTCATTAAAATTGCATCCATATTAGTAGGTCTGATTCTGGTGCTTAAGAGGAGCTAAGGAACAATTAACAACAATATGTTCTATCGAATTGCATTTATGACAAATATTTTCAGGGCATTGTTAATAGAGATGGTCAGGACTTTGGCAATTCTTATAAGTTTCTTTTTAAGAGGCTTGTAGTTGACAGTGGACAGCAATATGTTCTTTATGATGACATTGGTTGCAAGTATTCTAAGGACAATTAGCAAAGAGGTAATCAAAGAATTTATAGTTGCTACATATATGAGATGAAACAGTTTGGGCTTGTTGTTGAGATTGGTAGATGGTCCATTCTTCATTGTCTGTTTCTGAGGTAAGTTGAGCAGTGTATGCTTTATGAGGTGTAAGGAATTCTTGCTCATAGAGGTCGAGCTCTTTTGGGTCTGTTACTGTTGGTTGGGCAGATAAAGCATAGTCACTTTTATAAATTGTTGGTACTGAGACCTTTCTGTTATTTCACTTGAATGAATAACAGCCATTCTTCTAGTTGTAACTGGCACCAACTTTCTTGGACTAGTCATTACCAAGAAGAAGGAAATAGGAGGTAGCAAGAACAACTTTAACAGTAATTGAAATAGTTATTTCTTTAATTTCTATAAGAAAATTCTTAATAATCTCTAGAGAGCATATAGAAGTACCAGTTGCTATGACAATTAGACTAGTAAAGGCTTGTTCAATTTTGAGTCCTAATTCTTTGACAGTCTGATGAGCAATTATGCTAATAGCAGCACCACTATCAATGATAGCTTGGTAGGGTCTGTTTCTAAGCAGATATTGCATTTTACAGAAGTAGTATGAGTAGAAGATTGGACTAGGTTAGCATTTTTAGTTTTTTCATACAGATATGCAGACATAGCTGTATAAATAAAAAGGTTATCGAAGAACTGTTTCTATTTCTTTGGTGTTGTAACAGGAGGAGTAGGAGAAGAATCTTCATGGCCAAGATAGTTAACATCTCTATAATAGGATGAGCGAAAACTAGTTCTTCTTTTATCATTATTATAAAAGTCTGAATATCTGCTTCTTTTCTTAGAGTTTTCTCTTTCTTTAGAAAAAGTTTGATAATAAGATCTGTTATAACTTCAAGATTAAAACCTTTGGTTGTGTCTATTATTTCTTCTATAATTATCTCTTTGGTTGGATCATTGTTTAGCTCATCTGGTTCTACATTCAGCAATAAAATGTCCTGTATGTCCACAGTAGTGACAGTGATGTGAATCTTTGACTTAAGATCTGTTAGAATTAGATGTAGCTGCATAGTTAGCAGATTGAGGTTGGGGTAGTTGCTATTGCTAGGCCAAGTTGATACTAAGTTTGGCAATCTGGTCTGTTAGTTGTTTGATAGCTTGGTCTGTTTTTGTAGTAGTATTGGCAGCCATTACATGTCCAGTTTCCCATTGTTTTGTAGTGGTAATAGCAGCATTTAGGTTAGCAGGTTCACTAGTTTGCACATTGATAGAAAATTCAGAATGTAGTTCTTAGATAAATAATTGCTTGGTGAAGTTGACAGAAAAAGCATTACCAGAGTCAACTCGTTTTTTCAATTGTCTAAAACAATTAACATAAACATTTACTGTGTCTGAGCCTTGTTTAATATCGAAAAGCTGTTTCTGCCAAATAGCTTTTTGTTTAGGTGTATAGAAGTGAAGCCTAAAGAGATGTTTAAAGCTTCTGTCTTAGTAGGCATTTTTATCAAAAGCATTTGAAGCAGGATTAAGACTTTGCTACCAATCTAGTGCAATTCCTTTTAAATATATAAGAATTAGTTCTAATTTTCAAGTAGCATTCCACTTGTTAGTAATAGTAGCTTTTCGAAAATCTTCAAGCCATTGTTCTGGGTCTTGGGTTCTATTATCATAAAAGAAGTCAGCTTTCATAAGGGCTTTTTTACTTTCATTTAGAGCATTGGTAAGGTTAGCTATAGCTTATGCAGAATCTTGTAAAGCCTGTTGTGCCATGTTGTCAAATAGATCAGAAAGGTTATCAAGAATAAGTAGAAGTTGAGGAAGAAGTTGGGGTTGAGGTTGAATAACAATAAGTTGAATTTGAACAGTGATAGGTTAAATAGGTTGAGATTGAACAGTAATAGATCAAAGTATAAAAATAGCAAGTTAAGGTAGAGATGAAGGAGGAGGACTATTTTTAAAAGTTTGTTGAGGTGAATCAGTAGGAGTGTGATCTGAGCTAAAGGTTTCTGTAAAGTCTACAGAAGCAGTAATATATTCTTTTGTTTTTAAATTGTCAGTGTGTAGTAAAAGGATTTGTAAAGTTCAATTAGGAGTATAGTAACTTTTAGAAAGTTTAGTAGATGTAACTAATTCACTATATAGAACTAAGCTATCTGCTGGGTCACATAAGAAGGGAATATTATTGGTAAAAGTAATATTAGTAGTAGGTAGTAGGATAGAACTTTCTAATTTCCAAGATGTTGACTAAATTCTCTTGGTTCTTCAAAACTAAAACTTAGAGGAGCATTGAGGTAAAGATCAAAAGCATTTTAATATTTAAAAGATATGATAGGAAGTTGGAAGAGGTTGGTATATCTTTTAACTAGAGTTAAAACAATTGTTCTAGGATTACCAATGTCTTGTTGGTATCGACAACTAAAAATAATATTTCTAATGCAGAGGTGAATTGTGATTCAGTTTGGATATAGGGTAGTAAGAGTAATAAAGTTGTTCTAAGTTTTGGAGAAATAATATTGAGCTGCAAAGTTGGTTTGGTACTAAGTCCAAAATTGTCCAAAATCTGAGTAAGAGCTAGTACATCGAGGGAAGTAACACTGAAGACAAGATAAATCTGGATGCTATGCTTAAAGTACATATATTGCAAGGTAAAATCCAGTTAAATGTGCTTGTTGATAGTTTTGAGTTAGCAGCAGTATGAACCATAAAAGAAAATGTATTTCTATGTCTGGAACTCTGCCAGGATAACTAATTCTCATCTGGGTTTCTTGCCAAGATAACTAATACTCATCTGGGTCTCTTGTCAAGATAACTTTTCTAATATGTTTGAAAATGTTTCATCTGGAGTGACTTGTTTTCTCTAAAAATTTAACTTTTTTGCCAGAAGACACCAAATATTATAGGTAAAAGCCTTTTTAATTTTTACATTATAATAATGACATGGCACAGGAAATTCCTTACAGGTATATGCAGTGTTCAAGAGGGAAGTATAGTTTTTGTTAGATGTTGTTAAGAAACTATACCTTTCTCTGAGACAGTTCAGAAAAGGTAATGCAATATTAATAACTTTACTTTATTTTACTAAGAGAAGATAAACCTTGCCTGTAGAAATTATTTTAGAGGAAGAGTATCAATACAGTTTATAGTCAAAAGCTTTTTATTAAAGTAATAACAAAAAAGGCTATCTTTAGGTTTCTGTTTTTAAAGAATTCCAAGATATGTTTACAATATTAAAGAAAAGAAGATGTCTATTGCTTAATCACACTTGGGAAATTTAGCAGGATTTATATATTTGTGAGCTAAATGGCTAAGCAGCCAAGTGACTAAGCAATTAAGCAACTAAGTAACTAAGCATTAAGTGACTAAGTGACTAAGTAACTAAGTAACTAAGTGATTACTAAGTAACTAAAATGTTCTAGCAACTAATGACTAATAATTACTAAGTGACTAATTACTAAGCAACTAAGTGACTAGGTGACTAAGTGACTAAGTGATTACTAATCAACTGGAATGTTCTAGCAACTTCTAATAATAATAATAATAATACAATAATGAAATAACTAATACTAAATAATAATAATAATAATAATAATAATAATTAATAATAATAAAATAATAATTTGTTCTATAACAATAGTAAAGTAAATAATAAAAAATATAGATAATGTTTCTATAAACCTAAATTAACTAAACTTTAGTCAAGTTCAGGTTCAGGTTTGTATTGAACTTTTAATTCAAGTTTAAGTTCAGTTCAGATTTAGTTCAAAGTTTATAAACATATTTAGATTTAATATTATATATATATATTTTTATATATAGAACAAAATTACTTAGAGTATAAAAATAAAATTAATTAATAAAATTTTGAAAATCATAATAATTTTTATAATTTTATTAATAAAATTATAAAACATATCATTATTCTTAAAATTCTACTAATTAAATTTATTACTATAATTTTTAAAATTTTACTAATTAATTCTATCTTTATGTTCTAAGTAATCTTGTTTCAAATATAAAAATATATTATATTAGTATATATTTTTTTTTTATTATTTAATTTTAAATAAAAAATACTTAATTTTGAATTTTGATAAAAAAATTCAAAATTAATTGATGATCTGTCAGTTATTTGAACAAAGATTATAATGTAACATAATGCAGATTATTATATAATTTACTATAGAATAAAATGCAGCATATATCTATCTAAAACTTTTTTTTGATACTAAGTTAACAGTTCAAGTTGATTAATTGAAAATTGTAAAGCTTATTAAAACATATTTAATAATAATTGATTATCCAAATCAGTCTAGTAGATGCTGAGATATTATCAAAAGATGCTTAGCTGACTATGTAAAATTCTATATATAAACAATAGTCTGTTTGTATAAAATTTTACATAGTTGACTAAATGTTTTTTGACAATATTTTGGCATCTATTAGACTGATTTAGATAATCTAACTGCCATTAAATACACTTTAGTAAGCTCTACAACTTTTAATTAATTAAATTGGACTGTTATCTTAGTACTAAAAAAAAGTTTTAAATAGATGTATACTGCATTTCACTCTATAGTAAATTATATAGTAATCTGCATTATGTTATACTATGATCTTTATCCAGATAATTGGCAGATTATTAATTAAATTTCTTTTTTTTAGAACTAAAAAATGTAAAGTAAATATATACTGATATAATGTATTTTTATATTTAGAACAAGTTTACTTAGAGCATAAAGATAGGTTTAATTAGTCGAATTTTAATAATAATATTTTGTATAATTTTATTAATAAAATTATAAAAATTATTATGATTTTTAAAATTTTACTTTTTTTTGGTATTTTGACCTGTAGTATTTTTGCTCAGATCACTCATAGGTAAGTCAGATACTTGGATAGAGATAATGATAATCTGAATAGGTCAATAGTAGGTTATCCAAAGAGTCAACTACAGGTTACCCAAAGGGTCAACTGCAAGTCACCTGATGGGTCAACTGCAAGGTCACCTGTATCACCTCTAATGGGTATAGTTGGCAGTATTATCATATAGTAAAATTAATTATAGCATATGTAGTATATATTTAATTGCTATAAATATTATATTAATATGATGTATATTATGGCATTATGGCATTATAGCTCAAAAAATTCAGTATTATGAATGGTATTGGTGTATGGTTTAGTAAAGTAGTTATATACTTCAAAAATCACATTTGAGTATATAAAATTAGAATACTATACTTATAATCTATTGTATATAAAATAGTCTGAAAGAACACTATCAGCTATAACTGAAAGAACATAAATTACACCATCATTTAAAGATCTAAAAAAGGCATTGTTGAAAGAATAAGAGTATCTTTTTGATTATAGGTTGTGATCTAAAAGAACATAAATTGCATTAATTCTTGTCATTATTTGAAGGTCTAAAAAAAGCATCCTTTTAATATCAGCTATAATCTAAAAGAACACTATCAATTATGACTAGAAGAAAATTACACTAATGTTTGCTATTATTTGAAGGTTTAAAAGTATTTATATAAGATTTGTTAAGTAGTAGTAGAGCTTGATATAAAAGTTGTTGTTATTATTGTTGTGTTTGTTGAATTTGTAATTGTTGTTGTTGCAGTTTTAGTAGTATAATGAAGCTGTCAATATTCATATTATTGTTAGTAGAAGTTGTTTCTTTCAAGTTAGGTAGAGTAAATACTAGTTCTAAAGCAAGAGGGTTTTTTTGTTGTTGGTCGAGTAGAGAGGTAGTGAGTTGTTGAGTTGGAGGCTTATATTATGAGAATGAACCTTCTTCTGGGTTTTCAGTAGATTGAGGTTTGGATTAATTAGCTAAGCTAATTTCTTGATAAATTTCGGCTAAGCAATTGTTATAATATGCTGTATTTTGATAAAAGATAGATTTATTTTGTAATATATGATTATTGTTAGTTACATTGCAATAAATTGAGATTTAATATTTAGGACAAATGTGTATGTGAATAGTGGCTGTAAGAGATAGTGAAACATTTGATGTTGATTTCTTAAGTATTTGTTGAAGTTTCTTAGCTTGTTTGTTAGTTATTGTTTCATTAGTTTGAGTAGTAAGTTCATATGTTTTGTTGTTTTTTATAATGAATTGAGTGTAAAATAGTCCATACATATACTTGATTGTTGCAGTTGTTGTAAAAGCAGAAAAGATATAAGTTTCTGGATAAGTTTTAAGTTCCATAGTAATACATTTGGTAGATCTGTATTTGTTCAGAATAGCTTGTACTTGTTTAGATTCTTTTTTATAAATAGTGATACTATAGAAATTTGTATGATTCTTAAAAAAATAAAGTATTTGGTGCTTCTGTGCTAAAAGTAAATATAGTGCTATAAGTTTACTTAGAAGTCTAAGTTTAGATTACTTAGTAAAATTTTTTATAATCTTTAATTAAAGATTTTTAAAAGTTTAATTATAATATAAAATTAATTGTAAGATATAATTTGTATTTGCAGAAGTTTGACTATGACTACTGTGGCTGCTGTAGATGCTGTGGCTTGTGTAACCTAAGTAACACAAGTTTGTGGCTAGTATGGCTAGTGTAGCTAGTATGACTAATGTAGTACAAATTTATAAATAGTTAAGTATTATGGTAGCTATTATATAATTGAGTATAAAATTTATTTTTAGCAAGTTAGTACAAGATAATTTGTAACAAATAAATTTCTTTTTTGGATAAATTTAATTTACACAATATAAAATTAAATGAAACCAATTTTAGAAATAATTTGAGATTATATAAAAAATGTTTTAAAAAAAAATTTAGAAATAAGAACAAAAGAATAAAAAAAAAGGAAAATAAACTACAGAGAAATTAAAATGGTTTTCTATTATAATTCAATCAATTTTAGGCCTACAAGCTTTTTTTTGATCTTGTTTTGATTGGAAGGCAGTGCTTTACAATTTTTCTTATAACTATAAAATAGGTTAACAAAATGCTTTATAAAAAATAATCAAAAGTTTAATAATAAAGGTCAAAGGCTGTTTTTGCAGTGTTAAACTGTGAGTTTAAAAGTTATAGACTTGAAACTTTTAAAGTATATATAAAATTAGTAGCTAAACAAGTTTATTTGAGACACCAAAGTTGATTATCTTAGTAAGTTAACCAGATATTAGCAATTTTAGTACTAACAGATTTTTAGTTATTTTTGTATAAAAAGGATTTATAAAAAGAGTTTTTTTCACCGTTAATATTTAAAAAAAAAAAAAAAAAAAGAGTTTTTTTTTATAACCCTGGGCTTGCAATTTCAAAGGTAGATTACTAGAAATAGATAATGTTTCAGTTAGTAAACTTTTGTACTAAAGCTCTGACAAGGCTGTTAAAGAATAAAAATAAAAAAAAATAAAAAATAAAAAATAAAAAGCTGGTTTTCTTAATTAGTTTTTTGGCAAATACTAGCTTTATATTATTAATTTTATTTATTTTTTTTTTTATAATAATATAAAATAAATAGCTGGTTTTCTTAATTAATTATTTGACAAATACTAGCTTTATATTATTGAAATTTAAAGGCTACATATAGCTATTAACAGTCTAATTATTAAGACTTTTTGTTCTCTGGTTATACTTTATAAACATTTCTAAGTTTTAAAGTCTAATAATTTTTATACAAGGTAAACATTTTGTTATACCTGATCTGTATAGACTGGACAGTAGGATTAGTTTAAAAGCTAGTTTTATTATTGTACTTTATAGTGCCTAGAAAGCTATTAAATTTAAATTCCACTTTTATATATTTATTTTTTATTTTTATTTATTTTATTTTTTTTTAAATAAAAGATCTTCTATTTAGCATTTGTGTATTTAAAATTACTACAGCTTGCTAGTTTTTAGTAAATTTTATTACAATGTTTTGTCTATTGTTTTTCTATCAGAACTCTTATATCTAAACCTTTTTTTTTGTCTTCTGCTACACTACTTCAATATCTGATATATCTTTTTGTTATCTTATATAATAAAAATTTTTTCTTTTTTTCTGCAAGATTTATTTCTGTAATTTATACTATTGCAATTTTCTTTTCTTCTATTCAGCTTAGCAAATTTTCAAGCTTTCAACCTTTAGTTTTTAATTTATTGATCACAGGTTGAATAAATGAATAAAGAGTGAATAATAGGTAAATAACAGAAAAAAAAACTGCTATTATTCTACCCTATATCCGCCAAATAATGGCAGCATAATAGCAGCATAACAGCAGAATAACAGTAAAATAATAGAAGGTTTGTCAATATGAGTAACATAATAGTAACATAATAGCAAAATAATA
>CAJVQA010010655.1:0-11247 GCA_910591915.1 Cetraspora pellucida | reverse complement strand
AAGTAATCCTTATTTTCAAATATTATTATACTAAATTTTATTTATATATTTTAACAATTTAAAAAAGTAGATCAGAGCTAAAAAATGCAAAAACACAGGCAAATTTGCCTGTGTTGGCCTACAATCTAAGGAATAACTATATTTGTGGTTTGGCAAATCAACAATACATAGAAGACAAACACAATATTTGCCTATCTATAGGAATGGCAAAAAAGAAAACATCTATTTGGATATCTGAATGAATTAAATATGGCACTCCAACTAACAATATAATTAACTATCAAATTAGCAATACTTTAACTAACAAAATTTAAATGAAATTTAACTACTCTAGTAGGTTAAGTTGCAAATAAATTAGATTAAACTAGGTAGTTATAGTATATCTATAGTCTGAGTCTTATTCTTGTAAACAATTTGTAAACTCGACCTTTGGTCAAAAAAACCTCTTGTAGATTCTTAATACAAATTATAATAAAGATAAAAGCAAAATTTTATCTTAAAAAAAAATAAAAAAATAAAAACAAAAAAAATAAATTTTAAAATTAGTAAAAGCAAAGAAGCATAGCAATAATAGATTAAATAATAAAACAGATAGTTTTGCTAAACAGAGAGCAAAGCTGCTAAGTTTAAAAAACATATAGATAATTCAGTCTTAAGATTAAATATATTATTTTGTTAGGAAAATAAAATTATAAAAAGCTTAACAAAAAAATTTTGTTAAAAAGTTTTTAATATTAAAAACAATACAGATTAGGGCTGCTTATTAACAATTAAAAATTTAGATTAGAATATAATACTAATAAATATTGCAAGACTCTGTTACAAAAAAGAATTAAAAACCAAACTAAAATAAGATGCATCTTAAATTAAGAAAGTAAAAGACTCAGTATACTTTTTAAATATTAACAAAAAAGATAACTATACTTAAAGAACTAATTATACAGTAATCAGACCTATATATTAGTTCAAACTATATATTATATAAAGAAGAAAAAAAGAATATTAGAATTATCTAGTAAATGTTTAATTTATAAATATTTGTAGACAAAGACAGAAGCTTTGATAATAGAAGTAGTATAAGGTTTACTGTTAGAAGATACAAAAAAAAAATATTAAAAGCATTTTAAAAAAAGAAATTTGAATCTGATTGAGTAAAAAAAAAATAAAAAAAACTTGGCAAAGGTCACATTCAAGAAAAAATAGTTGAAAAAGTACAAAACTATTTGGTCTTAATACAAAAAACTAAAAATTTATAATAAATATTACAAATACTATATGAAATAAATTTTCAAAACAGTTTAAAGAGAAAAATTTTATAGAATATGCAGATAAGAAAAAAAATCAAGGTATTAGTACTAGAGAGAAAAAGCAAAAAAATAAAAAAATAGAAAAGTAACAGAAAATAATGCTATACAAAGTAATATTAGAATTAAGAGATAAGAAAAATAAAAAATAAAAAATAAAAAAAATAAAAAATATAAATAAAAAAATAAAATATTTATAAAAAAAGCAATAAGAAAATTAATTAACAATAATAAAATATTTTATTAGAATCATCTTAAAGACTAGTTTAAAAGTTCTTTACAGTAAATATAAACTTGCACTAGTATAATAGACTGCATATAGCCATTTTTACAATAGCTAAAGAATGTTAAACCTGTAAATTAAACTAATATTTGTATAGTTAATTATGCAATTCTTTTAATAAAAAATATTGGCAAGGCTGTTAAAGTTAAAAAAAATTCAATTCTATTTATATTATATTTAACAAAAATTTGTTATTTAATACAATTCCAATTATATTTTTCTAAATTATAATAGTTAATTAATTATATTTTTTAAAGCTAATAAATAATTAGATATATAAGCTTATAGACAATTAACCACATTAGGACATGTTCTTATTACCTATTGGCATAGTAATATTAAGCCAAATATAACTCAGTTATATTCAATACATGCAATTATTATCAAACTATACACTAAATACAATCTCAATTCTAAACTTATTACTTTTAAATATACTATTTTTATTACTATCAACTTTGCTACCAAATTTTTTGGAAAATTTAATACACAAAATAAACAATTAAACCTTAATGCAAACTATCTTAATTTACTTTATTTTATCACTATTTGACATTCTATTCAAATTTCTATCTCTAATAATATTTATATATCTACAACACTTATTTTATCAGTTTTTGAAACTGGTAGTACTTTTAATACTCTTTAACTAATTGTTAATTTTAACTATAATCAATTTGAACTTCACTTTTATACTGATGGTTCAGTTATACAGATTGGTATATCTCAATGCTTTATAGGTATTGAATAGGCCTTAGTATAGAACAACAAGATTGTATATGCTTTTCAAGCACAGACTAAGTTCTGGCCATGTTTTTTTAAAACAGAAATTATTGCAATTCTTTTTGCTTTTATTACAGCATCTAGAAACTGCAATGTTTTATATTTATACTGACTCACAATTAGTTATATTTAAATAAAACAATTCTAACTTAAAACTTTTTAAATTAGCATTCACTCTGATATATATTAATTAATTTTATAAACTCCTATAATATTTAACTTACTTTTCACAAAGTTGCTGCACATTAGAACAATAAATTTAACAACCTCACTAATCAACTTGCTTATAACCATTTTAATCTTTTATATCTAATTTTTAATTCTCAAAACAATTATAATCCCAACTATATACTCAAACTTGACAACTACTCTATTGAATTATCTATTTTTTACAGCATTTATACAATATGCCATGCACATATTTATGCACTTTGATCATTCAAAACTGCTTTCAAAAATGGTTACAAATTCTAATTTAAATTAATTGCAAAACTATTTAGTTTTATATTAACAATAACCAGAAAATAACAAACTACTTACACAGCTTTCAAACATCTTTTCTTGAGTCATTCTGTATAAAAATTCTTATAAATAACCTTTTAACTTTACACAACTTATACAGACACAACCATGCTTAATTATCTAACTATCCCAATGCAATCAAACAAGCACTCTACTTTATTGGACTATTTGTTCATCTTTAAATCTTCTTTACAATACTATTAATGATTCACTTAATAATTTTTTTAATATTTTTACTCTTGATGTACTACTAGAAACTATATTCTACTTATATAGTCTAATCAAAAACCTTGATTGTATATAATTTTATAATATATTCAATTTAACTTTGTTGTTATAAACTTTAACTGGTTTAGTTTTTTATGACCTAATTAATTTAATTAATAATATTATCTTATTTATTAAAACTGCTACTACACTTTCTATCAAATTTCTGCTTTATCTTAATTAACAAATTTATTCTTAAATCTGGATACCTTATTGTGCTTCTAACATTATACATTTCTCAAAGTTCACTAAATTAACAAACACATTATTCAATTATTTGTCTAAAAATTGAAACTTGGTATTACAAATAGATCAAATATCAAATAAACTCTTTTATTATAATTACAAATTCTGAAATCTAGATGAGCCTTGGCCACTTGAATAGGTTTAGATTGCAGATAACTTGTTTGAGCTTCTAATCTTAATATCTAGTAAATATAAAATTCAAATATAAACTTTTTTTGTATATTAATTTGTAAAAAATTTAACTAAGTTTTAATAAAGATAGAGGCATGAACTTATCTAAATATTTAAAAAAAAAATAATTAGATATATAAAAATTTTTTAAAACAAAAAAAGTTAAATTAAACCTATACTTGATAAAATTTGTAGCAAAATCTTTTAATTTATTTATATTATTTAATTCAAAAAACTGTCTTTATACAAATATTATAAGTGTTTAATACTATTTTATTATTCTTACATATTAAGTATTTAATTCAAATCTGTTTTCTTTAAAATAAAGTTAACAACTATTAAGTCTACTAACAAAATATACTAAATATACTCTAATCAACCAGTTCTTGTAATTTTTGAATCTTGTTCACTTATACATAACCTTCAACAAATAGCCAACTATAATGCTAATCTATCAGAATTTTATTTTTATACTGATGGCTCTGTTATTGATTTGAGAACTTCACAATGCTTGATGGGTATTAGATGGGTTCAAATCTCTAATAACTCTATATTACATACATTTCAAGCTCAAACAAAACTTTGGCCTTGTTTATTTAAAGCTGAACTTACTGTCATTCTATCTGCTCTCATTACTGCTTCTAAAAATAGTATTATAAACATATATACAGACTCTTAATCTGTAATATCTAAATATCAAAGCATTTTAAACTCTTCTACAACCTTATTATATACACATACACCATACTTTTTACTATAGAACTCACTAATTAACTTTGTTAATTCATATAAAATTCAAATTATTTTTCACAAAGTTACTGCACATCAAGATAACACATATAACAATCTCACTAACCAACTGGCATAAAACTATTACAACTTATCATATCTAACTTTTATGCCTTACAATATCTATAACTCATCTTATACTCTAAATTTTGAAAACTTTTCTTTAGAACTACCTATTTACTGCAGCATTTGTACAATCTGTTATGCACATATCTATGCACTATGGACTACACAAAACAAATTTTAAAAATGAAATAAAATCTTTAATTAAATTAATTGGCAAGCCACTTGGCTATATATTAATAACAACTAAAAAATCTCAAACTTCTCACATAGCTTTCAATCTTCTACTCTCAAATCTTTTAGAATTAAAATTTTACTCAATGATCTTCCTACTCCATATATTCTTTACAAATGATATCACTTATATCCACCAACCTGCATCAATGCCATGTAACCAGTTCTTACCTTCATTGGATAATATGTCCATCTGACCAGCTGCTATACAACCTTATTAACAATTCTTTACAACACATTCTAAATATAAATACACTTGACACTACTTCAGAAATAATAACCAAACTACACTACCAAATTAGACAACTGTATTGTATGACTACACACAACACAGTAGACTTACTATCAATTTTTTCAACTTTATCTGACTTAGTGCTACATGAAATTATTTTTACTATTTCAAATTTATCATCCAAAAAATTAGTTACAACACTTGTTATTAAATTTTTACTTCATCTTAATTAACAAATATACCATAAAATTTGGATCTCTTACTGTATCTTAAGATCAACATATCATCCTTCCACTTTCAACTCACTTTTAAATCTTACTTCACACTCACCTTAATCTCTTTTTTCTAATTTAATTCACTCTAAAATTAACTTCTGGTATATACAATAGATCAAATACCAACCAAATCTAGGTGAGTCTTGGCCACTCTTGTTGGTTTAAGTTGCAGATAAACTAGTCTGAGCTTCTGCTCTTTTTATAATATTTTCAATAATAAATTTATACTTTATGTAAAAATTTCAAATAAATATTCAATAAAGATAGAAACATGGCCTCACCATTAATATTAAAAAAAAAAATACTAAATATATGTTTTCTAATCATAAATTAAATAATAATATATTTACTAATTTATAACTTTGGACAAGCCTATTTATGTGGAAGGCTAGGATAATGACAGTCAAACTCAACATACAGGGCAGACTATGGTATCTTGCACAGCTGTGAAAGCCAAACATATAGTGATCAACCCTGTAGAAGACAATTTTGAAAGATCATTTACAATATCTTTAATCCCCTATGATCTTTATACATGTTTTAACAAATTCCTTCTTTATTATTATTTACCACTTCTTCCTCATGGTCAAACTATTCAAACCCTAATTCAACATATTGACAAATATAACAACAACAAAACTGTATCTAGTATTACATTTTCTGTTAATTCATCTTATAATGAAACCTATATATATCTTCCTAATGATATTCTTTTACCAGATCATATTGTTATTGTCCTATATCTTCTTTCTATATTCTATAATCTTCCTCTCAGATCTAACTTCTTTAATCCTACTTCTATTCCATCTAACTTATTTTTTGATAACTATTCTTCAACTCTTAATTGTAATTCTCCTTAACTTTACCTAACCTATCTTCACATCATCTCAATTTAACTATTGCTACACACAATGTTAAAGGCTTCAATGAACCTACTAAAAAGAAGGCATAGCAAGATTGCTGCCTTAACTATAACATATCAATTGCAAGCATTACAAAAACTAAAATCTCTGACAAAACTAACCTCTTCTTTTGCAATAATAACTTTTTTACTTACTATTGGTCTAACTCCCTTACTTCTATTAAAGGCACTGCCATTATGATCTGCAACAATCTTAAACCTCACATCCATAGTATTCATACCTATTCTGAAGATGCTATAGCACTTGATATTTTTTTTCAAAGTAATATCAAGCTTCTAATCAACTTAGTTTATCTTTTATCAACTAATATTACTACTCATAACCAAACTCAAAATACTGTTATTAACTGGATTCAACAAGTCTCTTAACTTCACATTCACCTTATTATTCTTAGTGATTTTAACATACAATATAATACACACAGCTCCTCATCTAAATATAAACTTATTAATTTCCTTAATAACACTAACATATACGATATTGGAGACCACCTTAACAACAAACACTCTATCTGGTCTAACAATATTAGCAGTAGTCATATTGACTATATTTGGACTGACCAATTCAATATACAATTTCTTCTCTCTTACAGTCTTGATAACAGCCAAACCTCAACCTCTAGTGACTATTTAATTCTTATCTCCATATAGACATTCTCATATGCCTTCAGCAAACCTTTATATAAACATACTAGTATCAGTTGCTGCATCTTTAACTACAAAATAATGTCTGTAGAGAACTGGGAATCTTTTGCAAACACCCTATTTCAACAACTCCTATTACACAAAACTCTTATTAATAATGAAACTGATGAAAGTATTTAAACAATTTGGCACAAAATTCAATGCTCTATTATCTACTCTGCTACTCATACCATTCCTAGTAAAGTCTCTTGCAAACATAGCTACAATCATCAATACTCACCTCATAGTACCCTATTATATTTATCTCTTAAAAAACTTGGTCACATAATTAAACTTGTTAAAAAACTCACACAAAATTCTGACATCTCCAACATTAATCAAAATATCTCCCAAATTAACAAACAGTCACAATGTGACCTTCAATTACTTAACTCCACCAACCCATCTTGTATCCAACTTTGGCTTTAACATGCTTACTCTATTTGAAAACAGCTTTTTTATACTCGTTATCTTGAAAACTTTCTCTTACTTCGACAACAAATCAACAAAGCTACTGACAAAAAATGTTCTACTCTTACATCACATCCTACACAAGCTATTAACAGCATCCTTAATCACTATTATCAACCTGTTTATTTCTCTAATATAAAATTGTCCAATAAGCTCATAACTGATTCATTACTTATTAAACAGTATGTTCAATCACATTTCCATGACTGGACTGCATTCAGACCCATTAATGAAACTTTTTTTAATAATTTTTGGCAACAACACTATCTCCTACTACCTTATATCAATCCAACCTGATACCAATCTCTTAACTCCCCAATTACTAATGAAGAACTCTCTCAAACTCTCTTCCAGCTTTCTAACAACAAAGCTTGTGGCACTACAAGCATTAGTTATAAAATGCTTAAACACATAAGCTCTGAATGCAATTCTGCTATTACTAGTCTTCTTAATTATTGTTTTCTTGAAAATAGAATTTCTAAGCAATGGAAACATTGCAGCATTTGTCTTATTTCTAAACATAACTTACTCGACCCATTAGTCTTGTTGAACATATTCGCAAACTATATACCAAAATTCTAACAAATAGACTAAGCACTATATTCTCTTCTAAACCTATCTTCTTACCTTTTAATTATATTGCACTTCCTAACAATAGCACTTCAATTTCTATTCACATTTTTAATAATCTTATTGAAGATGCTACTTGTAATCACAAGAACATTTGGCTACTTTTACAGAATATAAGTAAAGCATATAACTCTATTAACTTTACTCTTTTTAAACATTCATTTTCTCATCTGGCACTTTCTTCTTCTATTATTAATATCCTCTCTGACCTCTTAACTGACTGTCACAATCAAGTCATTACTAATCTTGGCCTTATTCTCTCTTATTCTGTTCACAATAATATTAACTAAGGTGAAACCATTACTTCTCTATTATGGCACATATACTATGATCCACTTATTTTATATATATATACACAAATACCTAGTTATACTCTACAATCCTCTTGAATTACTAATCTTAAACTCCAAACATTTAACTCATTACAAAAACAATGCTCTGTTTTGGTATATATGGATGATACTCTTTGGGTTGCTTTATCACAAACTGAGCTTTCTAACATATTATCTATAGCTAAATCATTTTATGCTATAGCTAACATTCAAGTTAACTCTACAAAATTGATTTTGGTTACCAATAACCCTCTATCTAACTATACTCTATCTTCTATAATAATCATTCTCTTTCACTACATTCTTCTAAACAACCTTTTAAATTCTTAGATTTCTGGTTCACTTTGAACAATAGACAATTTAAACAAACAAAACTGCTCATTGCTGAATCCTCTCAACTTATTCAAATTGCTAAAACCAAACATATTACTAATTCACATGCCTACTATATTATTAACACTGTTATCATTTCTACTCTTAAATATCATCTTCAAAACATTGTAGTTAGTTATCCTACCTGTAATAAAATCTTTATTCAGCATATTGGCCTTGTTAAACTCAAGGCCAAACTCTGTCATACAATACTTTCTAGTATCCTCTTATATTCTCAAATTTACAACATTAAACACATTTGGGACATCCAACTACAATACCATATCCCTAATCTTCTCAAACGACTTAATAACTCTAACCTGTTAGGCACATTAACTCACATCCAAATTTAACAGTTACAAAACAACCTCTGGTCTCTTACTAATATTTTTTTATATCCCAAACCTATTATTGATAGTCCTAACCACCTAACTACAAACTTTAAAATTATTCAGCTTATTAAGCATATTGGCTAGACATTTTCTATTAATCCAACTTATAACATTCTATTTACTCTAAATAATAGAGCTACCTTCCTTGAATCTCTTCTTTTTTCTCATCCCAAATATTCTATTTTCAAAAAACAACTTAGATACTACAAATTACTTTTCCTTGACCAACTTACTACATATAACAATTCATGCTTATTACACTGAAAACATGTTTCTCCTAGATTAAATAAGCTTTCCAAAGGTGTTGTATCTCAGTAGTTTACCACTCTTGAGGATATTACAACAAGCCATTCTTATTAACATAGTTTATATGATTACTTTAACTTACCTTAAACAAACTACTTTTCATATACTACTGGTTAGTTTATCTTTAACACCAAATCTTGGCTACTTATCATCCTTAATGATCAAATAATTATTGGCAAGACAAGAAAGTACAATAACCCTACAGGCCTTACTCTTATTACTTACTAGCACTGCTCATATCAGTCTCAGTTTTCAAACCTATATCCTACTCCTCTTTCTATTACCACATTATGTTCCAGATGCCACCTTAATTCTAATACAATTGCCAACAAATGCACTATCTTTATTTCTACAAACCTGGTTACAAAACTACTTTGTCATATTAATACTAACAAAACTCTTAATCTAAATACTAACTTTCTTGATATCACATACTCTGTAGCTATTCGACATCCTTTACACATTCCACTACCTTCTTCACTAATAATTTACTTACAACAATTATCTTGCATCTTTCAGTCTAATCAACTTACTAACAGCTTACAATCTATTGCTAATTCTAAGCATAACCTAACCACTATTTCATTTTATATTGATGGTTCTGTTATTGAGCTTGGTACCTCTTAATGCTCTATGGGCATAGGTTGAGTTCAAGTTGATAATTCTGCAACTATTCACTCATTTCAGGCACAAGTTAAACTTTGGCTATGCTTCTTTAAAACTAAAATTCTTGCTATCCTCTCAGCAATTATAACTGCTTCTAGAAACTGTTCTATCCATATCTTTACAGACTCACAATCTGTTATTTCTAAATATTATAATATCTGCCTATCAGCATCTAAACTCTCTCATACTCATACTCCATACTTCTCTATTTGGCAAACTCTTATTAACTTCATTAATTCATACAACATTCAGCTTACTTTTCACAAAGTTACTGCACACCAAAATGATCTATTTAATAATCTTGCTGACCAACTTGCCTGTTGTCACCAAATTCTATCCTTTTTAACATTCTTAACTAACAACCCTTATAATCTTGCCTATTCACTATTTATTGACCAATTTTCTATTGAAATTCCTATTTGATGCTCCATTTATACTATCTGTTAAGCTTACATTATGACACTTTGGACATCCTAACATCATTTCTAACAATAGTCTACTATTGTTCCTAACATCAACTAGGAAGCCACTTGGCTTTATATTAATAATAATCAAAAAGTTTCTAACTTTACACATAGTTTTCATTCCTCTACTCTTAAAACCTTTCATGTTAAAATTCTTCTGGATGAACTACCTGTTTCTCATACTCTTCACAAACATAACTCCTCTTATTCCCCTCTCTGTTATCAATTTAACAAACTAGCTTTTTATTATACTAGACTCTTTGTCCTTCTACTTAAACAATTTATCACTTAATCTCTAATTCTCTTAATTGCATCTTAAATGTTACTGCTTTTGATATGTTCTCCAACTTTGTTTCTAATTTACATCAAGAAATTCTTACACCTAACTGTTTTAAACTGTATAACTTTTCTCCTATACCATCCCTTATCTCTACTTTATCTAGCTTAGTTCCCATTGACCAGATTTCTACTATTCACAATACTTCTATTACTTACTATACAGCTATCTTACTTTCTATTAAACTCCTTCTTCATTTAAATCAACAAATATACAAACAAATATGAATTTCATATTGTATTTCATAATCAGCACAGTCTTCAACTACATCTTCTACAAACTCAACTTATTATTCTTCTTCTAGTTTATTATTATCTTCTATCTTAATACTACAAATTATTACTAGAATTGATCTTTGGACTATCCAATGGATTAAATATCATACTCCTCTCTCATATATTATTACTAACACTCAAATCTAGATAAGCCTTGGCCACTCTTGTAGGTTTAGATCGCAGATTATATGTCTGAGTCTTTATTCTTCATATGTAATTTAAAAGCA
>CAJVQA010010654.1:0-11247 GCA_910591915.1 Cetraspora pellucida | reverse complement strand
TATTAAAGAGAGTTTCATTAATAGGTCTGAGTGCAGTCCAATTATGGAAGTGAGATTGGACATGTTGTTTAATAAGTAATGGGTCAGTAATAAGTTGGTTTGGCAATTTTATGTTTGAGAGATGAACAGGTTGATGATAGTGATTAAGGATGCTGTTAATAGCTTGAGTAGGATGTGTAATTAGAGTAACACATCTTTTGTTAGTGGTTTTATTGATTTGTTGTCAAAGTAGAAGAGAGTTTTCAAGATGACAAGCATAGTAAAGTTGTTTCCAAATAGAGTAGGCATGTTGAAGCCATAGTTGGATACAGGAGGGGTGGACGAAGGTAAGTAATTGAAGGTCACAATGTGACTGTTTATTAATTTGGAAGATGTTTTGATTGATTTTTGAGATGTTAGAAGTTTGGATTAGTTTTTTAATAAGTTAATAATATGTCCAAGTTTTTTAAGAGAGAGATGTAGTAGGGTACTATAAGGTGAATACTGATGATTATAGCTTCATTTATGAGAGATTTTGTTGAAAATTGTATGAGTAGCAGCATAGATTATAGAGCATTGAATTTTGTGCCAAGTAGTTTCAATACTTTCATCTGTAGTGCTATCAAATTATAGCTATTAGATATCTTTTTTATATAATTATAATAATGAAAAATAAAGTACTAATGTTTTTACTAAAAAAAAAATCATAATTTACTTAGAAATCTGTATCTGAAATTATATTTAAGCTAACAAATTAGTCTAGTTCATTTTTCTGAGCAATACTAGAATTACAGTCTGCAGAATTAGTTGAAATTTATTTTATGTTATAATAATAAATTATAAAATCACAAATAAGCATCAAGCAAGTTTTTACTAAAACTGATATATAATATACTAGTTTAATATAATATAGAATAGTAATTTTTTTAATTTCTTTAAACAATAATTCAAGTGTCAATTAATCAAGTTATCTAATAATCTTTAGGTGAATCTTTTAAATAGATAATATAGAAAAGTTATATGTATAGCTAGTTGTACACTTGTTGTAATATCTGACAGAAGTATTAATAAAGTTAAAAAATCAAAAAGGTCATCATAATACTAAAATAAATCAAGTTATCTAATATAATATATACTTATTATTAATTACTTAAGTTAGGGGTGTAGTGATTTAGTGAAGTAGATAAGTTGTCAACCCCCCAAGTGGTAGGTTGGGAGTTCAAAACCTACTAACGATGAAAATTTGGAAAACCACCTATGTTACATTGGTATATATGGAAATCTGTGCAATGCTTGAGTTACACAGAGTAATGCAAACCAGCATTGGGCAGTGCAAACACAAGATAAGTCCTTGAAACTGGTAATACAGCAATGGCTATTTATTGATCAGTTGGAATCAGTACCTGTAACATGGTCACACCAGATAACTGGTAGGTCATGGGGCATCTGTGGCTATATAAATCTGTGAACTGGAATAACTGAAGCCCACTTGAGAAGACCTGAGTAGAGAGGTAACACAGATCTTTGACAGTACTACTATAAAGGCTAGACCTAGAAAACGGATATCAATGTAGAAGAAATCAGATGGGCAAGAACCTCGGTGAGTGGTACCACCAACCAGGCTGCCGAAAGACTCGAACCGGAAAAAAAGGACCTTGGGAGGCAGACTCTGGGGTACCAGGGACAGGTCACAGTCCTATCGGGCTATCTGGATTGGAAGTTTGAGATCGGAAACAGGGGTATACTAAAGTACTAGGGATATGCTGTGAAGTCAGTGCTGGGGTCTGGGTAAACTCTGCAAGGGCGAGCCCTGTTAGCAAAGATTAAATGTAGGTAGTTAGTTAGCAGAGGGGCTGCCTGGAGCCCTATAGTCAGGTGACGTACTCTGAAATGTGTAACAGCCTGACAAACATACAGACAGGGAGGTCAAGGTTAGGTTAGACGGCATCTAATTAGGTGTATGGGAGCTTGTGCTGCTATCTGCTAGTGTAGTATAGAAGTAACCTTGTACAAGTTATGTAATCATAATTGAATTCACAATAAAGGCAGTAGCCGCCATAACTAAAAGACCTTAGTGTAAGCAAAAAAAAAAAAAAAAATTTACTTAAGTTCAGATAGTCTATTAAAGCATAAAGTAAACTGTAATACTGTTATACTTGAAGTTAGCATTTGCTTGACTACATTTTAAAATGTTAAAGTTAAGTTTGGACAAAAATTAACAAAAAAAAATAACTTGTTAAAAAAGTAATTATTTTACAAATTATTGATCAGAATCATATAATTTTGATACTATTCAATTTATCTCATTAAGATGAATCAAATAGTACCAAAATTATATAATTTTGATTAGATAATTCAGTTAATCTATTCAGATATCTGAATTAAAAAAACATATATCTGAATATAGCTTATTGGATAAATAAATAACAAATTGATTCAGATTGGAGCTCTAGATTTAGTATTACTAAAAATATTAAAATTAGTAATAAAAAAACTTAAAATATCTAGAATTACTATTGTATCTATACTAAATTTGATTTATAATAAACAAACTAAAATTATTATATATTAAAGCTTAACAAATAGACTAAAAATAAAAAATAAAATTAAATAAAAAAAAGTTTTTTTATCTTTAATTTGAAAGATTTTTTATATAACTTATATTAGAGGAATATGGCAACCTAGTGAAGTAATCAAGTTGTTAACCTTTCAAGTGATAGGTTGGGTGTTTAAATTCCATCAATAGTGGAAATTTAAATAATTACTTATGTAATTATTACAACAACTGTTTCTAACAATTAGATTAAGATATCTGTAATTATGATTACATTAGCATAACTGGCAAGTTATAGAGCATCTGTATAACTAGTTATACAGAAGAATGCAAACTGGCATTAGGCAGTACAAACCCAAAATAAGTTCTTGTAGCTGTGTAAATCTGTAAAAATTAAGGAACAATAAGCCTATTTGAAAAGAACTGAGTAGAGAGATAACACAAATCTTTAATAATATTACTATAAAGACTAGATTTAAGAAATAAATACCAATGCTAAAGTAGCTAAACAGATAAGAACCTCTAAATTGGAAGTTTCAAAAATACTACCAACTAGGCTGCAAATTAGACTAAAGAAAAAAGATATTAGGTTAATCTGATATACTAATAGACTGATCATAGTTTTATATAAATTATCTGAATTAGATGTTTAATAAAAAAAGCAAAGATATATTAAAGAACTAGGGATATGCTGTAAAGTAAATACTGAAATCTGAATAAACCTTATAAGAGCACAGCAGTTTAATAGTTAGCTCTGACTACAAGTATTAGTTCTACTATAGCAATACCTAGTTTAGCTACAAAAATAGATATATAGTAGGCTTTAGAAATTCATCTTGAGAATAAAAATATTCTAAAGTTGAAACAAAGAATCTAGGCTTGATTTAATAAAGTAATATGAGACAGGTTTAGAAAGTTTAAATAGAACATTCAAGCAAAAAAGTTGGATATAACAATTGGTAAAAAATATTAGATAAACTCTTTAAATAGATAATATAAAAAATTATACAAATAGTCAATTGTATGCTCTTTCTGTAATAGCTTTTTACAAAACTATATTTCTAAAAAATATATTAATAAAATCAAAAAACCAAAAAGATTACCTTAATACTAAAAAAAAACAACTTATATTAGAAAGAATTTAAGTTAAAATATATAGTATTAGTTTTATTTAATTACAATTTATATTATTTAAAAAAAAAAACAATAATAAGCTTTGCAAATAACAAAATACAAATAAAACAAATACAAAAATTTTTTTAAATGTATAATATTTAAATTAACAAAAAAAATCTTAATTAATTTAAAATATACAAAAAAGTTTGCTATTTATTATAATTACTAAATTTTAAAAATTTTGCTAGCTAATTAATATTAAATATACTAAGTAAAAATGTTTAGAATCTTAAATTAACTAAATTTAAATCTTTATATTTAATTTTTAGTTTATAATTATTGTTTAACTCAAATTTTAGCAAAAACAAAAAGCATTACTATTAATATATATATATATATAAAGTAATTTTTATACAAAAATACAAAATGTATAAAAATAAAAAAATAAATTTTATATACTTTAATATACAATATTATATGTAGTTAACTTGATTTATTATTAGCTATTTCAACTTATATAAAATTATTATATATATAATAAAGTTATATAAAGTTCTATACTAAATTATTATATATATATATATATAACTGTATTACTAATTATTAATTTTTTTATGGATGTGGTGACCTAGTGAAGTAGTCAGGTTGTCAATCCTCCAAGTGGTAGGTTGGGTGTTCAAATCCCATTAACAGTAAAAATTTGGATAATCACTTATATAATATTTGTATTATGGCAACTGTTACTAACAATTGGGTTAGGATATCTGTAATGATGATCACACCAGTATAACTGGTAGGTTATGAAGCATTCATGTAACAGGTCACATGACATTGTCCTTTGGGACAAGATTGTGGTTACACAAATAAATACAAACTGGCAATTAGATGATGCAAACATTAGATAAGTTCTTGTGGCTATATAAATCTATTAAAATTAAGAAACAAGAAGTTTATTTGAAAAGACTCAAATAAAAAAGTAACATAGATTTTTGATGGCCTTACTGTAAAGGCTAGCCTTATGAAACAAATACCAAGGTTGAAGTAGCTAGACAGATAAAAACCTCTGGGTAGAAGGTACCACCAATCAGGCCACCAAATCGAGCCAGAAAAAAAGAATATTAGGCTAATCTGATATACCAATAGACTGGTCATAAGTTCTATTAGGCAATCTGAATTGGGAGTTTGATAAACCAGCAGGGGTATACTAAAGTATTTCAGATATGCTATGAAGTAAATGCTAGGGTTTGTGTGAACTCTACAAGGGCATAGTGGTTTAATGATTAGCTCTAATTGCAAGTGTTGGTTTTGTTATAGTAATACCTAGATCAGTTATAAAAATGAGTACAGAAGGCTCTGGAGGGTTTACCTCAAGAATAAATTAGTTCTAAGGTTAAGATGATAATCTGAGCATCTGAGTATGACCCAGTGATGTTAATACAGATTACAGGTTCAGAGGGTTTAAAGTGAAACATCCAAGCAAAGATGTTAGATATGGCAATTGGTAGGAAACCTTCAAGTGAACTCCTTAAATAGGTAATATAGAAAAGTTATATATGTAGCCAATTGTATACTCTCCTGTAGTAGTTAATTGAACCACAATACCAATAAGTGATTAATAAAAGTCAAAAGACCAAAGAGGTTACCTTAATATCAAAAAATATATATATATATTAATCTTTTTAAACTATCTTATTTTTGGCTACTATTTGCACTTGATAAATGCTTTCATTATACTTAATAAACAAACTAAAACTATTTTTAATAATATTAATAAAATTATTACCAATTTCACAAACCAAGACAACAACTATATTGCAAATAATAATAATCTTAGCATATTTTGAAAAACTTTTTTATTAATAATGTTGATGATATTGTAGAATTTAGTGATTTGAAACCTAAACTTAGTTCAAATAACTTTAATACATAGACCACATGGCATTCTGTAAATAAAATATTAAACTTTACTATAAACATATACAAACAGAAAACTTTATCAAAGTAGCAAAGATATAATATTCTTAGAAATAAATTTATAAATATGTACATTAAATATAACTTACTCATAATAGACAAAATAGTAATAAAAAGTTTAATAGAACTTTGACAAAAATGTTTTATAGAACTTCAGTTATGTTATGCTTTTTGAAAAATGTACTTAAGGCAATTAATTTGTTAAAACTAATTTTTTCTAATTAAAATGCATTTCAAGCCTGGTTTGTAATTGAGATATTACTTAGAAATACCAGAATTTTATTTTTGAATTTTTTATCATATATTAATAAAATTAAATATGAACAAACTATTAAGACTATTTTATTAACTTATAATCTTTTTAACAATAATAAGAAAGTTTTTAAACAAAACCAGTCATGTGCAAACAAAACAAAGCAGACACATACAAAAATAAAGCAAAAATATGAATGCACTAGAAGGATGTGGTGATAGTCTAATGACAACATATATCCAAAGAGCATACTGAGCTATTAATAGTGTACACAATGGGGTATTCCTTAATCAAGCAGGTAAAATATATATTATACCTGATAGAGAAGACAAAATTATTGCCATGCTAACAGAACAGAATCCAAATAAGGTTGCACTACTAAGATTAACAAGAGAGTTAATAAGAAAAGCAGAAATAGAGCAGCCAGCAAAAAAGCTAAACATAGTAGAACAAAGTAATCATGCAATAATAATAGAACTAGACTTAGAACAAACAGACAACACATCAAAAGGGCAACTTCAACCAATAAAACTAGAATTAACTCAAAAGACTAGACAAGAGCCTATATTAGAAGTAGATATAGAAGAAGGCAGGCAGCATAAAGAAAAAATACAACAAACTAACTTAGCAGCTCAACAAGAAGAAATCACAAAAAAAATGAGTCTAAATGCAAATTGAAAAAAATCAAAACTTAGCATAGCAACAGAAAAGGCAGAAGCACAATATGAAACAAAACAAGAATTCGAAAGAGAAATTGATATAGTAGAAGAACTACTAGAGAAGAACATGTAGGCACTAAAAAAAGAGATTGCAATCAGAATAACAGTCTACTTGCCAACATATTAGCACATAATATGCCAGGAACAATGAAAGAAGAACATACAAAATTCATTAAATGGTCACTAAAAAACAATAAACATGTTAAAGCCATTAAAGAAGTCTTTAAAAGAAGTAACTTGTGAATAGAGATAGACTTCAATTGTGAACATAGCAAAAATAAAGCAATCCAAAGAATTAGCTGAAAAGAAGGTAATTGGTATAAACTAATATCAGAAGAACAGAAAGGCATAAAAGGAAAACAAAGATTATACAAGAAAGAATATTGCAAAAGAAAAAATAGCATAATGAAAAAGGAGAAAAAGACATATAACAAGGGAGAAACTGAAACAGAGAATGACACGAATAACTACAAGTTAGATAAGAAATCTAGTGACAAAGCATACATAACAATATGGGACTTGCCAACAAGCATCAATAGAAGGGAGCTAGAATATATCTGCAGGAGATTCAAAAATGCCCAAATAATAAGAATCAAAAAATCAAAATATAAAACACTTGCAATTGTGCAGATAGAAGAAGGCAAAAAAGAAAACATTTCATAGGCCATACCAATTAACAATGATAAACTAGTATAAATAACTAGAGGAGAAGAAAACCATGAAGCAAAAGAAAAACAAAGGAAATATACAGCAAAGTTAACTGAACTACCCAGAAATTCCTTAGAAGTCTTACTACTATGATGTTTAAGAAGTAAAAGCATTAAGTCAGTTCACATCTCTCCAAACAGAAATAGAAACCAGAAAAGAACAGCAATAGTAATGTTTGCAACAGAAAAAGACATGAATGCAGCTCAAACAAAACCAATTTTGTATAATAACTTTAGAGTTTATTGGATTAATGAAGAGAAGCAGAGACAAGAAAAAGAGAAAGTTGCAAAGTTATAAGAAGAAGAAGTTGGGACAGATTTAGTCAGACCTCAGATGCAGAAGAGATTGAAAGCAACAAAGAAAGACAAAGAAATAAGACCTATGCAAACAAAAATAGGTACAGAAGTGACATAGGCCATGAAGGTACCTCACTAAAAAAAAGAAACAAACCCCAAAACCAGTACAAAAGGAATCAAGAAAAAGACACAAGTACAAAAAATAAAAAAGAAAAGAACTATAAAAGAGAAATAGAAGAAGCCAAGCCACAAAAACAAGAAAATGAACCATGCATAAAGAACTTTTTAGAGCAAATTTGGGAGTGACTAGAAAGACTAGAGGAAACAAAGGATATAGCTAGGAACAGCCTAGTGAATTGCTTCTAAGGGTGCTATAGTTGAACTCACAAACATGAATAAGGAGATTAAAAAATTTTTGTATAGTGAGAGAAGAGTTTTTAAAGAAAGAAGTAGAGACAAGTCTCCTAATCCAAAAGAAGAAAAGAAAAGAAAAGGAAAAGAGAAAGCAAAAAACACAGAGACAAGATACAAGAGTTTAAAAGAAGCATAAAAAAAAAAAAAAAAAGAAATAAAAATAGCATGTCACAATGTTAACAGACTTAAGACCAGAGGTTGGAAATTAGAAAACCTGCTAAATTGGGCAGAAGAAGAAGAAACAGCAATTTTGGGCATAACAGAAACAAACATTACAGAAAAAGAGAGGAAAATTCTGTTATATAACCTTAATACAAAATTTAAGGGTTATTGGGCAAGTGCTGTTTTGGACAAGAAGAAAGGATTGGGTATTAGGATTTTAATAGATGAAACTTGGAAAAAACATGTCAGAGCAGTTAAAAGATTCAGTAAATACATGATAGAAGTAAGACTATATTTTAAACAATTAGTACTGATAATAGTAGGTATGTATATTCCACTAAATGACAAAATAATCAGTAAGAAAATATAGCAAAAAATCATAGAAATAGTATTAAATAGGAAAAAGAACATAGAAGTAATTATACTTGAAGATTTCAATTACATAGTAGACAATGTACTAGACAGACTAAATCTATAAACAACAGAATACAAAAGACTGCCAATCTTCAATTGGCTTAAGAGGCAAGATTTTACAGATTCTTTTAAAAGCTTGCATTCAACAAAAAGAGCATATACATAGTCAAGTCAAGAAGTAGCAACAAGAATCGACTATATCTGAATATCAGAGACACTCACAATTAGTCTTCAGGAAGCCAATATAGAAGAGGCAAAAAGCATAACAAACAGTGACCACAAGATACTAACAACAAACATGTAGGTAGAGCATGTAATCACAAACCATAGCTGTGCAAAGATTAAACATAAAGACTAAATGAGAACAATATACTTATATGAGGAAGCAAAACAAGAAGATTGGAAAGAATATGCTATAGAGCTTCAAATATAACTAAAGTAAAAAAAAGTACTGAAACAACTAGTAGAGGATAGGTCAAGCAATATATGTTGTACAAATATGTTAAACCATATATAGAATGCATTAGAAGAAGACATAATAGAAGCAGCAAACAAATAAATACCAAAAAAGAAGATATTTAATACAAAATCAAACAGAGGACACAGTCAAAAGAAGTCACAGCAATGCAGACACATAACTGCATTACAACAAATAATAAAAAAAGCAAAAACAAGAAGAAATCAAATAACAGAGAAAGAAGAAAAAGAAGAGATAAATAATAAGCTAAAGAACATTGGCAAAGAAATAAGAGTAGTGCTTCTAAAGCTACACAAACAATGGTCAGAAGCTTAGTTAGATGATATAAAAGGCTGGCAAAGAATCTTGAAAGACAGAAGAAAAGAAAAGTGAAAACAAGTACAAAGAAAACAAATAGAAGAAAATATAAACAAAAGATGTGAAATGATCAAAACTGATCAATGATAAATGATTGCTAGCTTGTTGAACAAGCTATACAAAAAAATAATTCTTGACAGATTCATAATTCAAAATAAAGAGGAAGTAAGGCTAACAACAGAACCTGAGGCTGTTCTAAATAGTTTGACAAAGCATTTTGGAAACCAATTCAGAAAATAGAAAACCAAGCTAGAAGAAATATCAAAGGAATGGAAAGAAATATACAATCCAAAAGCATAGATCCAAGAATCTTGGTATGGAAAGCTAAAAGAGAAAATAGAAGAAGAAGAATAGAAAGATACTCTGAGAAAACTCAAAGCCAATACAGCCTTAGAAATCTCAGGCATAAGTTATACATTAATAAAATGAGCAGAAAAAAAATCACAGAAGATGTTTAGAGCCTTTGCAAACCTAATTATAGAAACAGATGAAATGCTGAAAAAGTAGAAAATAGCACAAATTTATCCAATTCCAAAAGATGTAGATTGGAGATACAATCTGAACAATATTAGACCAATAGTACTAATTGAAATCATCAGAAAATTAGTTACAAAGGTGGTAACAAAAAGATTGACCAAGATATTTATGGAGAGACAAATACTCAAAGAGCCAAACTATACAGGCTTGCCTGGCAACTCAACAGAGCAACCAATACATATGCTAAATATAATAATGGAAGAAGCACAAGAGAAAAACAAAGAAACATGGATACTTTTGCAAGACATAAAAAAGGCATTTAACTCAGTTCTACTGGAAAGCCTAGAGTAGGCTCTTAAAAAAGTCAAAATATCACAAAAAATGATAAAATATATTATTAATCTCTTTTGCAAACAACAACTTAAAGTAATTACAGCTTATGGTCTAACAGAAGAAATAACAGCAGAAGATGGTATAAACCAAGAAGAAGTAATCTCTCCACTAATTTGGCAGCTATTCTATGATCCACTGTTAGAAAAAATTCAAAAAGATGAATTATTAGGATATACAGTAGAACAAGAAACATCAAACAACACAGACATTAACTGCATTACAAAGTTCAGACAAGCAGCAATTGCTTATACTGATGATACTATGTGGATTGCAAAAAGCAAGAACCAATTGCTAAAAATTATTGAAATTGCAGAAAAGTTCTTTAAAGTAAATGATATTAAAATAAATAGAACAAAGTCAAAGCTTATAGTAATAAATTCGAGACAGAAAAAAGAAGATAGAAAAATTACATTCAGACAGAGTAGAATAACAGAAAAACCAAAAAATAAGATCGTAAGATCATTAGGGATTTGGCTAAACAGCAGAATGAGAGAATCACTAGTCTGCAAAAAAGCAAAAGGAATAGTTAGTCAAACAGTCAAAGATCTTAAATATAAAAAAATAACAATGAGCCAAATTGCATATATAAACAATACAATAATAATCTCAAAGCTAGAATACCTTTTGCAAGTAACAAAGATGTTAGGAAAAATGATTGATAGAATATACCAACCGATAATATGTTTAGCCAAACATAAATGCAACATGATGAAAACTATATACAACTGTACAATTGAATACAGATTTAGAGAACTGCAAATTGTTAAGCCAAGAAATAGCAACAAAGCAAATAAGTAGTTTACTTGCAAGGCTTAATAGAAAAGACTCCCTAGGTGACCTGACAAAGCTTAGAATAATACAAGAATGCCAGAAAGTAGGCTTAATAGAAGATATTTGGAAGTCCAAAAGAAGGCCAGAAGAAACAAAGTATTGGAAACACAACTTAGCTTGTC
>CAJVQA010010653.1:0-11247 GCA_910591915.1 Cetraspora pellucida | reverse complement strand
TTGCACAAATGTCTAGACCTTCCAGTCAGGCTGATATGACACAGATTACAGGTATCCTATCCCAACCAATCACAGAAGACAGTTAGCCATAACACAGAAAGAATTGCAAATTTTCGCTGTTACTGGGATTTGAACTCTAGACCTGCCACTTGGGAGTTGACAACCTATAATTTTGAAATTTCTTTTACAATATTTTAAAATTATTATATTATACAAAATCTTTTAAAATATTTTATATTTATAATTTTGCTAATATATGTTATTTATATTCTTTTATTCTCGATTTATCTAATAATATTAATTTATATAGATTATCTTCTTTAAGTTACAATATAACAGATTAGCATTTTTAAAAGATTTTGTTACTTCTAGAAAACCTTTTATAATTATTCTGTGTGATTTTTTGTATTATAATCATATTGACTATATTAACTATTTGGATAATGACAAAGTTCTTGCATATAAGCATGGTTATTATAACTATTGTCTAAAAAAATACTAATTTAAATGCTTAATATGTTTTAATTATCTTTGAAACAAAATTAAAAAAATATTAATGCTTTAAAAATAAGTTTAATAAATACATTAAATAAAAAAGATTTTAATAATAAAACTAAAGGCATAATCAAAGATGATTTGAATAATATTAATATAAAAATATATAATATATCAATAATAGAGAATTTATTAGAATAAGCAAAAAAATCATTTTATAAATTGTAATATTTTTTATTAATAAAAAATTAGAATTTATATATATAATTATACAAATTTAATATCAAAAAAATACTATTACAATATTAAATAACATTATCACAATATTATTATAATTATTATAATATATTTAATACAAAATTATTATAATATTACTATTATACTTAGAAATGAACTAAATTAATTATATATAATTATTTAATATCAATAATTTAAAGTTCTTGAATTTGTATACAATAACTATTATATAGTTTATATCAAAGAAATATCATTCTTAATTATGTAATTATTGTATAATAATCAATTTGTATAATAATTAATTCTTAAAGATAGTGATCCTAGTATAGTAGTTGAGTTGTTATTCATCAAGTAGCAGGTCTAAGGTTCAAATTCCATCTATAATGAAATTTGGAAATTAATCTGTATTATAAAAAAACTGTCTTTTGTTAATCAGTTGGATTTAGATATCTGTAATCATGAATACAACCAATCAAGTTTTATTTATCATTGAAAGCCTGAGGCATTTATACAAAATGTAACATTATATATATATAGAGAAATATTAATAACTGATATCATATAAGACTTTGATGCAAACCCATAATAAGACTATCAGATGTAGAAAACTAAAAAACTGAGAAGACAAAAGCTTACTTGGAAATTTCTGAGTAAAAAGGTAACACAAATCTTTGATAATGCTATTGGACTAATAAAAGTTTAGAAAATTCTAATAAGAAATAAACAAATGTAACTAGATAAAAAATTATATAAAGAAACATATAACCAACCAAGTTGCCAGAATTGACAGAGAAAAAAGATACTAAGGTATATTACATTGAACTATCTAGATTAGAAGTTTGAAGAGTCTATTAAATTCTAAGTTAGATAGTAAAAGGATAAAGAAAAGAAGTCAAAAAGATAGGTACCAGGATTTGTGTAAACTTTACAAGAGTAAAAATAGTATAATGTAGCAATTAAACAGATAATCTCTATAACTGCAAATATTAGATAACTATAATATGTTACATAAAACTAGATTAGCTATATATAAGATATAAAAGGCTTTAGTAATAATGCTTTTAAGAATATATTATATAAAATAAAGTATAAGATTCTAAGAGTATGGATAAAAGTATTTAAACCTTCTTGATTGACATTTGTATTAAAGATAATCTAGTAATACAGTAGAAATTGCAGTACAAAAAGTTTAAATAAGCAATGCTTCTAGTTAGGTTACAGGTATAACAACTAGTATAAAACTATTAATAGACTACTTAAATTAGACACCAAAAGTATATGTATAATTAGATATACTCTCTAATATAAGGTGACTTTTTTAAGACTTCAGTCACAAGTCCCTATGTCTTAATTTACTAAATAAGATCCTAGTTCTGAAAGAGACTAATTTAATATTCAAAAAAAAAGTAATAATCAATTCTCATAATAATAAGTATATTATAATTATAATCTGTCAAAACTAATAACCTGTAAAAACTAATAAAAAATTAAATTACTATAACTGTTTTATAAGTCAAAACTAATAACCTGTCAAACCTAATAACTGATACTTAAAAATTAAATATTTATAAAACATCAAATTTGACAAGTAAAATAAACAGATTTGATTGGCTCAAATTAGCTTTCGTGTATCAAATTATAATATAAGAAATAAATCTAACCAATCATATTTGTTTATAGTTATATAGCTAATAGATTATTAGTATTTCAAAACTGATAACCTGTCAAAACTAATACAAAAACTTGCCACCATGCATATCAGTTTAGACAGGTTATACTGTGTAAGTAATCGTCCATCACTAATACAAAAATTCGCAAATTTGATTGGTTAAGGCATCATGCACGGTTGGAGCATCGTGTTACACAATTTCCTTATTCAGCAGTTTCTCTCCTCAACTGCAAAGGGAAAACCTGTAATTGTGAGTTTTCCGAAATCAACTTTATAGAAACGGACTTATCAGACATATGATTCATTATGTATTATAATCCATATCACTATGTATTATAATCCATATACTGTTTCTGAAAAGCGGAGTCGGAATTGCAGGTTTTCGCTTTCCAGCACTCATAAGTATGGTTTATTAACTAAATGGACACCATCAATTCGCTTCATTGATAATTTTCTCAATGGACCTTATCCATTGCCAACCCTGCCTTAAATTATATTATCGTTACCAATGTACTAATGTCCTGGATATTTATTTATTCTGATTATTTTATTCAAATTACTGAATTATAATTAAATCAAATTAAAATTTGGTTATGAACTAGTTAATCGTCAATCACCTGTAATAATATATATAGAATTGATATAATGCACCAACATGAAATAGTCAAAAAACAGCAGTAAAGCTTGGAATTTACCTTGTTTAATCAATAACATTTGTAGATAAAATCTTTACTTCGGTTACAGGTCTATATATAAAAATTTATAATTATTAATGAAATTTAAATTTAATTGATAAATCTTATAAAAGGGAATACAATCAATAATTTGTTCAGAAAACAGAGGAAAAAATTCTCATGCGTTTATTTTCAGTTATAAACATAAATAATAAGGGCTTAATAAAAATGCTTACCTATCATCGGAATCACATTTAACAAGTCCCATACGCTTGACAACTCTCATACCTTCACTCACCCTTCCAAAAATAGTGTGCTTTCCTATTTAGAATTTTTAGAACAAGATGCTATTAAATTGTAAAATTTATTTTATCTTTGCTTTAATGAAAAACAAGTATGAAAAAAAAGTATACCGTCTAACCACGGTGTAGGTGCCAATGTTATGAAAAACTTTAAAAATTATACATCGAATAAGATTATAATATATTGTATGAAAAATCAGGAGTAAGTAAGATTACAATTACCTGACTGCCATTTGTGTTTGTACCAGAATTTGCCATACTTAAAATGCCAGCACCCGTATGCTTTAATTCTGGATGAATCTCATCTTCAAAGTATTTGCTATTAATATAATCAAAAGTATTCATATGATTATAATAAGATTAAATAATAGCATCAAAAAAAAAAAAAAACTTGGAGAAATAATATAAATTGGAGTGTTACCCATAGATTGATGAACCACCACGACCGGTTCCAGTTGGATCACCACCTTGTATAATGAAATCCTAAAGATTATAATTTAATGAGCTCGCATATCAAATAGATCAGCTGTATAATTATGGCGCTGGACTTACCTCAATTATTCTATGAAACTGTAACAGTCAAAATTTTGTTAAATTATAATCTAAATTATTTAAAATAGTAGCACTGATAACAAATAAAGTCTTACAATAACATTATCGTAATATCCACGTTTTGCCTAGGAATAAAGAAAATCCATCAATGAACCGAATTGCCATATCGAATTAATTAGCAATAACAATAATAACAACGATAATAACGTTAAGAAACAAAATAAGTATACCAATTCATAAAAATTTTTACAAGTTTTTGGAGCGTGATCCCAGTATAATTCTAAAACGATACCTCCCTATGTTTTCATTATTAGCTTAAACAAAAAACCAGTCTTAATTGAAAACCTATTGAAAAATACAAAATTCACATATATCGCTTACCATAGAAGTATTAAGCACGACTGACCCTGACATCTTAAAAGCGAGGGACTGAGAAAAAGTTTTTCGATTTGATATAAAAGCAGCGCGATAGAATGTCTGCTATAATTAGCCAATAAAATTTCATATATTGACAACCAATCAGGGGTACCCTGCAATGCATGTAGATCAGGTTTTAAAATATTTAATACGAACACATGATCTTAGCATGACTGAAGTTCTATTTGATTGGCTGAAAATATGCAACCTGCTGATCCTAACTGTTAGACTGTGATTGGTCAGAGGAAATTCTATATCGATATAAATTATAAAATTTAAGTTCAAGGTTTGCCGCGGTTTAAGCTCGTGATTGAGGTTGTAGTTAAGCTTCGCTGGGTCAAAGCTTTGCCGTGATTAAAGTTTGTTGGGTCAAGTTTGCTGTAGTCAAGTTTTATCAGAAGTCTAAGTTGCTAAGTTTCGTCGTGCTCAAGGTTGAATTTTCTGTAATCAGAAAGTTTTGCCGTGGTAAAGTTTGGTCGTGTTCAAGTTTCGCCATAGTTAAATTTTGTCGTGACCAAGTTCGTTGTTGCCAAGTTTCACCATGATAAGCTTCGCCATAATAAATTTTGCTGTGATAAGTTTCTCTGTGACCAAGTTTCACTGTGGTACGTAGTAGGTTTTACAATAGATAAAGCAGTGTAAGCAATAATAGAAAGTCACTGATATTTTTACATAAATCAAAAATCTTAGTCAAATAAAAAAAGATTATGGATTTGTCACATAATCAAAGGCAAACCTCAAATAAAATAACAACCAAAAATTTTGGTCTTTGCTCAATTATTGATTGTATAAATACCAATATTAAATTTTGTACAATCACAGAATTGGTATATAAAAAGTGCTGTTTAAAAAAAACACTAGAAGAGTATCCTTACCTCAAAGTTAGGAAACAGCTCTGTCATTTACATTATTGTAAACTTGTGAAGCCAGATAGGCAACAGAAACATAAATCAAAAAAAAACCAATACATGTCTAAGAAAAAGTATTAAAACTAGTGAATCTTATACCAAATTATAATATATTTAATTTATTATGTTTTTTTTTTAGTTTTATTTTTTCTACAATATGATTATTTATTTATTTTATTTTTTTTGTTTATTTAATAGAACACATTTGCATTAAGTATAAAAATACTAACAAAAGCATTATATTATCAACAATATTAGGAATGTACTAGTTTGAAACTAAATCCAACAAAATTTAAATGCATGATTAAAACTATAAATTCTGGACTTAAAGGTTTTTTAGTAGCATGACAAATGTGATTATTTTTCAAAAATGTTTAGCTTATAATATAAGCAAAACCAAGAAATTGATTATTAGATTGTACTAAATAATAATAGATTTGCAAAATAAATTTGTTAATCAATATAAATTAAAAGTAAAGTTGTATTTAATAACATTAGATGCAATGTAGAAGACTGTTAATGCAATGTTAAGTCTTGGTTCTTTAGCATATGCTAAGACAATTGAAGTATATTAAAAAAAAATATATAATAAAAATCAAAAATTATTGTTTAAAAAAAAAATATATATATATTTGGATATTAAACAAGTCTTTTTTGAAACTAGAGTTTTATTCAGTAAATTAAAACATAAGAACTTGTGGCTGAAGTCTCAAAGAAGTCATCATATATTAGAGAGTACAACTAGCTATATATATACTTTTGGTGTCTAATTTAAGTAATCTACCAATAGTTCTATACTAGCTGTCATATTTGCAATTCAACTAAGAGCATTGCTTATTTAAACCTTCTATACTGCAATCTTACTGTGTTACTAAATTATTTTTGATATATATATTAGTTAAGAAGGTCTATATACTTTTACTTATACCCTTAGGACCCTATATCTTATTTTATATAATGTATCTTCCAAAGCATCATTACTAAAATCTTCTATATCTCACATATAGCTAATCTAGTTTTATATAATATGCTATAGCTATTTAACACTTACAGTTTTAGGGATTATTTGTTTAATTATTACATTATACTATTTCTACTTTTGTAAAATTTATCCAAATCCCAGTACCTATCTTTTTGACTTCTTCTCTTTATCTTTCTATTATTTAATTTAAAATTTGACAGATTTTTCAAACTTCTAATTTAAATAGTCTGATGTGGTATATTATAGTATCTTTTTCTTTTAGCAATTTCAGTAGCCTGGTTGGTCATATACTTCTTTATATATCTTTCTATCTGATTACATCTGCCTATTTCTTATTGGGGTTTTCTAAGCTTTCATCAGTCTGACAATACTGTTAAAGATTTGAGCTATTGCTTTATTTAAAAATTTCTAAGTAGGCTTTTGTCTTCTCAGTTTCTTGATCTTCTACATTTAATGGTCTTATTATAGGTTTGCACCAAAGTCTTATACAATACCAGTTATTAACATTCCTTTATATATATATAATGTTACATTTTATATAAATGCCCTGAGCTTTTAATAATGAATAGAATTTAATTGGTTGTATCTAAAATTATAGATACCTAAATTCAACTAATTGATAAGAGACAGTTTTTTATAATACAAGTTAATTTCTAAATTTTATTATAAATAGGATTTAAATCTTAAACCTGCTACTTGGAGAATGACAACCCAATCACTACACTAAAATCATCATTCTTTTTAAAAAAATATATTATAATTTTTATAAATTAATATTAGTATATAGCAAAAAATCTTGCAATTTATAATCCAAAAAACATCACAGTAAGTAATGTACTTTTTTTTATAGACAAGTACTTGAAGCACTCAAAAGAGCAGAAATCTTTTCAGTAACAAGAAGTATGATAAAAGAATGAATAGGTAAGCTTTTAGCAGTAGATTAAAACCAAAATCATTTAATTACTTATTGAATATGAAGAGTGAAAAAATACTAAAAGAGGAAGCAAAAATAGAAGAAATAGAAAGAGGTGAAAATACTAAGAACATAGATATAGTTTATATTGAAAAAAAAGAGACAACAATATGAAATTAATAGCAATGAAGAAGCCAACATAAACTTAAATATAGTTATTAGCCAAATGCAAGATCTCAGCATATCAACATTATCATATTGAGAATTAGTAAAATATCTAAACAAAGGAATTTAAAAATTAGTAATAATAGCAAATATAAACAAAAATAATACAAAAAAGAAGAAAGCTAAAAAGAGCCAAAAGAGTGCATCAGATTTTTCATAGCAAACAGAAAGAGGAAAAATAGTAGATCAAAATCAAAAGAATATAAAGTCAATAACTGAAGAAAATAATGAAACATCAATACTTGTAGACACAATAGAATATAGCCAATAGTCTTTAACAAATCATATATGTAACAAAAACAGATTATTCAAAGCAAACATGCTAACATATGCAATACTAGGTACAAATAAAGAAGAAAGATTAAAATATATACAATAGATTCTATATAACAATTATTATATTAAGATAATTAAAGAAGTTTTTAAAAATAGAAACAGCTGGATTAAGGTAAATTTTGACTATAAATTTAGTAGAGATGCAGCAATAAATAGAATCAAAGAAAAGAAGAAAAACTGGCTAAAACTTATTTCAGAAAAAACAAAAAGCCAAAAAAAAAGAAACTGAGCTGCCAAACAATAAACAACAGTAAAAAAGACAAGAATAAACCCAAAGAATACAAGAAATTCAGTGAAAAAAAAGATAATAGAGACATGTACCTAATAGAAGATAAATCAGAATCATATATATACCTAACAATATAGGATCTATTAGCAAACATCAATGCAGAAAAAATAGAATACATGTATAGAAATCTTAAAGAAACTCAAATAAAATGCATTAAAAGATCTAAATATAAAGCTTTAGCTGTAGTTAGAGCAAAAAATATAAGAGAAGAAAACATATTATGGTTCTTACCAATCAGTATATATAGGTTGGCAAGAATAACCATAGGTGAGAAAGACTTCAACCAATGCAATTTATAAAACTGATTCATAGCAAAAAGATTAGAACTTTCAAGTAATGTATTAGAAATATTATTATTACGATGCTTGAAGAAAAGAAAAGCAAAATTAGTATATATTTTATTTAACAGAAATGTAAATCAGAGAAGATCAGCAACAATAATATTCACAACAAAAGAAGAAATAAGTGCAGCACAAACAAAGCCAATAAGATTTAACAATTACCTATTATTTTGGTCAAACTATGTTGAAAAAAAAGAAAAGAGTAAAAGAAAAAATGATACTACAAGTTATAAAAGAATAGATTATAATAGTGAAAGTTTTGACAAAAAAATATACAAAAATAATCAAAGAAAAGAAAGTAAACAAAGAGACAACAAGAACAGAAATGAGGACAAAAACAGAAAGCATTATAAAGAAAACTTAATAAGCAAAAATCAGAAGCAAGAGAAAATAAAAAAAGAAAAGAAAACCCACATTGAAGATATCTTAGGATGAATACTAAAAAGATTAGAAAGACTAGAAAAAGATAGAAAGAAGAATAGAATAAACCAACCTAAACACTTCTAAGAGTGCTACAATTGAACTAATGAATATAGATAAGGAAATTAAAAGATTTTTGCAAAATGAAAGAAAGGTTTTTGAAGAGAAAAGAAAAATTAGATTTTCTTATAAAGAAGAAGAAAGGTACAGGGCAGAAAAAGAAGAAGTTAAAAGTATACGAACAAAACAAAAACTATTAAAAAAGAAATAGAAAAAAAGAAAAAAAGAAATAAAGCTAGCATGCTATAACATCAATGAACTTAAGACCAAAGGTTGAAAATTGAAGAATCTGCTTGGCTACGCAGAAGAAAAGGAAATTGCAATATTAGAAATTATAGAAACAAACATTACTAAAAGAGAAGAAAGGTTTTTAACATATGCAGCAAGCAAGAACTATATAAAGTACTGAACAAACATAACAGAAGATAAGAAAAAAGAATCAGTGATAGGAATACTAATAGAAGAACAATAAAAAAAGCATGTAGGTGCAGTCAAGAAAATAAGTGAATATATAATAAAGATTACATTATATTTTAAGCAATTGGAGCTAATAGTGATAGAAGTTTATATACTATCAAAGTTATTCTACTTTATCTAATGAAAAATTGAGCTAATTGGAATGAATAACAAAACAATAGAAAAAAACATTCAATAAAAGATTGTAAAAAAGGTTACTAAGTGGAAAAAACAAACACAAGTTGTGATTATAGATGACTTTAATCATATAGCAAACAATATATTAGATAGACAATACACACAATTAGAAAATTTTAAAAAACTACTAATCTTTAATTAGATGAAAAAACAAGACTTCATAAACATACATAGAAATATGCATCTAACAAGCCAAAATTACACATGATCAAACAAAAAAGCTGCAACAAGAATTGACTATATTTGGGTGTTAGAAAAACTGGCCTCAGGCCTGCAAAGAGCAAATATTAAGGAAACAGAAGAAATTACAGATAGTAATTATAAAATAATAATTGCAAAAATATGAATTAAACAAATAGTAGAAAAAAACAGCAAAGCAAAGGTTAAAAGAAAAGGACAATCAAGAATATTATATCTATATGATCGAGCAAAACCAAAAAATTGAAAAAATTATATATAAGAGCTACAAAAGTGATTAGAAGTAAAAAAAAGTCTAAAATACATTTAAACAGAAGTGCAAGACATAAAGAAATATATAAACAAAATAAATGGTATATGGAATACAATAGAAGAAGCAATTATTACTGTAGCAAATAAGCATATATCCAAAAAAAGTATATACAACACAATGGCAAATAAAAGAACTAGTCAAAAAACACAACAACAAGAAAAAGATATTATAAAGCTACAAAGATTAATCAAATATGCAAAGACAAAAAAAAACTAAGAAGTAATAAAAGAAAAAAGAAATGAAACAAATGAACAATTAAAAGCACTAGGCAACAAAATAGATGCAAAGCTGCCAAAATTACAAAGGCATTAGTCATATGTCTAAATAGAAGATAAAAGAATAGCAAAAGCTTCTACAAGAAAAAAAGAAAGAAGACTGAAAACAAGTACAAAGAAGACAAATAGAAGAGAATATAGACAAGAGATATGAAATAATTAAAACAAACCAAGGAAAAATGCTTGCCAGTCTTCTAAATAAGCTATATAAAAAGATAATACTTAATAGGCTCATTAAGCAAGTAGAAGAGGATACATTTTTAATAACAAAGCCAGAGGAGGTTAAGACAAATGTAGCAGAACATTATAAGATGCAGTTTAGAAAAAGGAATACTAAACTAGAAATAATAACAAAAAAGTAAAAAGAAATATACAAACTAAGAGAAAGCATTAGAAAGGAATAGTATACAGAAATTGAAGAAAGAATTAAAGAAAAAGAATGGAAAAAAATATTAAGAGAGCTAAAAACAGAAACAGCTCTGGATATCTCAGGTATAAGCTATATACTGATCAAAAGAATAGGAATGAAAACACAAGAAATCTTCAGAAGTTTTGTGAACCTATGTTTAGAAATAGAAGAAATTTTAACAAAGTAAAAAATAGCACAAGTTTACCTAATACCAAAAGATATAGAATAGGGATATAGTTTAAATAACATTTATCTGATAGTGCTAATTGAAATATTTAGAAATGTTATAACAAAGGTGATAACAAAAAGGCTTGCCAAAAAGATCAACAATCTCTCTCTCCTGACCACTTGCGTTTAGGGTTGAGAGTAATTTAGAAGAAACAAAATTTATCTATCTAAGAGCTCTTTTCTTTTTAAAAACAGCATCAGAACAGGGGTATCTTATCTTGTTCCTAAGAAATATAGTACTCCTACTTTTGAGGTTCGCAAACACAAGAAAATTAAGTTTACTAACTATTTCAATATAGAAAAGCCTACTGCATACAACAAAAAAGGCTCTCACTCCAAAGAGAAAACTA
>CAJVQA010010652.1:0-11248 GCA_910591915.1 Cetraspora pellucida | reverse complement strand
GCCTGTTATAGTATACCTTAGTATCTTTTTTCTCTGGCAATTCTGGCGGCCTGTTGGTCATGTGCTTCTCTACACATCTTACCATCCAGTTTATCCACCTATTCTTTTGGAGGTATTTTATGGGCTTCTATCAGTCTGACAACATCATCGAAAGTTTTGTGCTATCTTCTTACTCAGGATTTCCAAGTGAGTTTCTGACTTTTCATTTCCTTTACATTTCATGCTCAGTGGTCTTAACATGGGTTTGCACTAAAGTCTTATGCAACACTAGTTATTAATATTCCTCTATGTGGGTATAATGTTATACTTAGCATAGATGTCCCAAGCTCCCATTTGAGATGGTGCAACAAAGGTTACAGATACATCAATTCAACTGATCAACAAAGACAGTTACCATAACACAGATCTATTTTTCAAAATTCTTCATTCATGGGATTTGAATTCTAGACCTACCATTTGGGGGTTGACAACCTGACCATTTCACTAGGTTGCCACACCCCTTTATTAACTGTATTATATGTACTAGTATAACTAAAAAGTTACATAGTATTTGTATAATAATGTACTATTATATAAAGAAACACAAACTAATGTCAGATAGTATAAATCTATGATAAGTTCTTATAGTTATATAAATTATAGAAATTTAGAAAACAAAAACCTATTTAAAAGATCTAAATAGAGAGGTAGCCTGAATTTTTAATAATGTTACTGCAAATATTAAAATTAAAAAATAAAACTAGAATTTATAAAGTTAAATAAAGTATTAGTTATTAGTAAAAAAGATTTTTATAATTAGTCAGACTATCAGAACTTTCTAAAAAAAGATTATATTTCAGAAAATATATAAATTAAAAGTATTGTTATATTTATCTTTTTAGACTATCTGTAACTAAAATTTTGGTAGAACTTAAATTAAATATCAAACTAATAAAAATAGATTATAAAGTAAGTATTAGTATTGTTATAAGCTTTACAAGGATATAGTAGTTTAATAATAAATTTTGACTGCAAGTATTAGTTTCAACTATAGTATATTATATCAGTTATAAAAATAAAATATAAAAATTTTAAAAGGTTTAGTACAAAGTTAAAGATTTCTCATATGTATAAACTGATTTAAAGACTTAATAATTATTATATACTTATAATAAAATTAGTTGGTAATAATTGTTAGATGTAAATAGATAGGTAAATACAAAAACTAAAATACTTAAATAAAAAACTTATATGTAGATTCTAGATATAGCAACTAGTATAAATTCTTTGAATAAACTACTAAAATTAAACAATAACTAAGTTATATAAATAACTAGTTATATATTCTTTTTATAATTATTTTCTGTAATTGTATTATTTTTTTGATGTTAAGTTTTCTATAATTATTATTATTATTTTTTTTAATATTAAAGATAAGCACTTGTGACTTTGACTTTTTATTGATAGTATGTTTTAGCTTTGTAATTGTATTACAATAGCTACAAGAATAATTATAGAAAGCATATATAACTAACTAGTCATACAACTTAAGTTATTGTTTAATTTAAATAGTTTGCCTAAAGATTCTACAATAGCTGTCATATCTAGAACCTGTTTGTAAGTTTGTTATTTAAACACTGATTTTTGTATTCACTTACCAACCTACCTTACTAACTGTTACAGTTTTTACTAATACAAATATATTATAATTACTAGGTCTTTAAAGCATTTCACTTATATAAGAAATCTTTAACCTTGTATTAAGTTTTCTGTTATTCAATTTTATCTAACCTAATATTATTATAACCAAAACCAATACTTGCAGTTAAGATAATTATTAAACTACTATAACTTTGTAAAGTTTATACAACTTTAATATCCTTTTTTATAATCTTATCATTATCTTATATACTCTTGCAATTTTATATTATCAATTTAGTTACAATAGCTCTGTATAATGCAATTTCATATTCAGTTTAACTAGTAGTCAGGTTGGTGAATCTTTTTATCTAGGGTTCTTGTTAAACAGATTATTTATCCTAGGTTTTCATCTCTGAATCAAGATTTTCACAGATAGTATTATTAAAGATTATATTATTTTTTTACTTAAGATTTTTAAACAGAACTTCTTATAAAGTATATACTTTTCAGATTTATTTGTATAACATTGCATGCTTCCAAAGTTAGTCTTAGTACAACCTGAATTACAGAGTTACAACCTTAGATACTTCAAACAAGTTGCTGAAATAAGATCATTTTTCAAATTTCTATCACTAGTAAGATTTAAACTCTAAACCTACTACTTGGAGAATAACAACTTAACCAATATACTAGAATTGTTATTTTCTTTTTTTATAATTATTATACAATTATTATTTAAATATATTATTAATAAAAATCTAAATCTTAAGAATGGCAATTCTAGTGCAGTAATTAAGTTGTTATTCTCTAAATGCCAGGTCTAAGATTCAAATTTCATCTACAATGAAATTTGAAAATTATAGTAACTGTTTTTTGTTGATCAGTTGGCCTTATATTGCTATAATCCAGATACATAAAGTCAGGTCATACTGAAATTGTAAACTTAGAACATCTATACAAAATATAATATTATATATACATAAAGGAATATATAACTGTGTTATATATAACTTCTGTGAAAACTCACAATAAGACTACTAGACAAAGAAGACTAAGGAACTAAGGTAACAGAAACCTACTTGAAAATTTTCAAACAAAGAAATAGCATAAACTTTTGATAGTACTATTAGATTGATTTAAACTTATAAAATACCTTCATAAGAACTGGTCATTAAACTAAACAACAAATATGTATAGAGAAGCATATAAACAACCAGGCTGCCAAACTTGCTAAAGAAAAAGAATACAGAAGTACATCATACTGGGTTATCTTAATTGGTAGTTTGGCCAAAAACTGCTAGTTCTAAGTTGCAACTAGTAAAAAATAATGAAGAAGATGCTAGAAAAATAGATATTAAGAGTCTAGTGAACTTTATAAAGATAGAAATATTATGATATAGCAGTTAAATAGGTAACTCTTATGACTGTAAGTATTAGATAACTATAGCATTTACATAAAACTAGGTCAGTATATGTAGGACATAAAGGCTCTAATAAGTCTTCTGTTAAGAATAAAATAGTTTTGAAGATATTGATAAGTATCAAAAACTTGAATGGATGTAGTCTTGAAATGTTTTTGTAATACAAGATGGATTGTATATACAAAAAGTTTAAATAGGCAAGACCTCTAGCTGACTTGCAGATATTGCATTTAGTGTAGAATTTATATAACAATATATAAATGAACTACTTAAATTAGACACAAAAGTGCATATATAGCTAGTTGTAACCTTTTATATAATGGGCCCATGGTAATACTTGTGATTTATAAACTTAAATAAAAAAGTCACAACCTGAAAATAGAAACTTTAACACAAAAAAAAAAATAAAAAATAAAAAATAAAATAAAATTCTAGATCATAAGTATTTTTTTTAATATTTAAAAATATATATATATATATTTTTTTTAAATATTAATGATAAAACTATGTCTTTAACTTTATTAAAATTTAATTGAAGTTTTTACAAAGAAAAGCTTGCTTTTAAATTACATATAAAGAATAAAGACTTAAAGTTATAATCTGTGATCTAAACCTACAAAAGTAGCCAAAGCTCATCTAAATTTGAATGTTAGTAATAATATATGAGAGAGAAGCATAATATTTAATCTATTTAATAATTCAAAAATCAATTTAGTAATAATTTGTAGTATTGGGATAGAAGATAGTAGTAAACTTGAAAGAGAATTATAAGTTGAGTTTGTAAAAGATGTAATTTGAAACTATACTAAATAAAAAATATAATATAAAATTTATATTTATTTATATATTTGTTAGTTTAAATGAAAAAGAAATTTAATAGAAAGAAAAGTAGCAATACAATAAGAAATAGAAATATTATGAATAATAAAAATAAGGTAAATAGAAACTAAGTCAGATAAAGTAGAAATAAGAGATAGTATATAAGAAAACTTGTATAATTTAAAACTGTTAAGTGTAAGAATTTCTTAATATAAATTAGAACCAAGATTAGTGAACATAGCAAGAGCAGTTGCATTTACAATGCAATTAAAAAAATTAAAAATTAAGTAATAAATTGTTTGAGTAAAAGGACAAAGAGTCCAGTATAATAAAAAACTAGTTTGATTGCATTGATGACAGAGAAAAGAATAAGAAAGATTACATTTGTGAAGAGTATAAGAAACAGGTAGTTTATCCAAAAGAATTTTAATATAAAAGGTTTTTAAAATAGAAAAATGAAAGCTGTAAGCAAAGTAAGAAATATTTTGATTATTATTAATATAAAGCTAAGTAGCTTTTTAGTTAATAATAGATCTATTCACAAACAGCATAATCAAATTATTACTAATCTTGGTCTTACTTTATTATATTCAGTTCACAATGTCATTGATCAGTATAAAACTATTACTTTACTGCTCTGAAGAATCTATTATAACCCTCTTATAACCTTAATTTATTTACGATTTATAGACATTTTATACAAGCTACTTGGATCACCAATCTCAAAAATAAAATTTTCAACAAACTTGAAACATAGTATTCAGCTCTCACATATATAGATAACACCCTCTGGATTGCATCCTTACAAGCAGAACTATCCCAAATTCTTTTAATAACTGAGTTATTTTAAATATAACTAATATTTAAATTAATCCTTCTAAATCTATACTTACAACTAACAATTAATCATATAATTACAATTCTATTATCTTTAACAACTATATACTTTCTATTCATCTACTTTGCAAATCTTTTAAATTTCTTAATTGCTAGTTAATACTCAACAATAAACATTCTCAACAAATTCAACTTATTATTAATGAATCTTAATATTTCATTAAAATTACTAGTTCCAAATATTTTACTAATACTCATATATAATATATTATAAATACTATTATTATACCTACTATTGAATATTAGATTCAAAATATTGTTTTTAGCCAAGCTATTTATAAAAAAATGCTTACTTATCACATTAGTCTTGTAAAGCAAAAAACCAAACTTAGCTATACAATTTCTGCTAGCACTCTTTTTTACTCTTAACTTTACAATATTTACAACATTTAGGACATTTATTACAATATCATATTCCTAACTTTATTAAACACCTTAATAATACTGAACTCCTTAGTAGTAGTTTCTGTATTCATCTTCAATAACTACAAAATAATCTATAGTCCTTGACCAATATATTGCATTATTCTAATCTTCTAATTGATAAAGCAAACAAACAAACAATTAGCTTCAAAATTATTTAGCTCTTTTTTTATTTAGAGTTATTTATTACTCCAAACCTAATATATAACATTCTATATGCAGTCAATACTAGAACAATTATATTAGAATCAATACTACCATCATATTCCAAATATCTAATTTTTAAAAAACCAACTTTGTTAAAATTATATTTTTCTTAATCAACTTCCTACATATTACAATTCTTGTTTTCTTGACTGGAAACATATTTCATCAAAAATTTATAAAATACCTAAAGGCAGAAAGCTATTATAGTTTATAACTTTTGAAAGTATCACAACAAATCACTTTTATTATCAAACTCTTTACAACTATTATCAACTTTTAAAAATTAATCATGTTAGCTACACTACAAGACATTTCTCAAAATGTTCTAAACCATAGTTTATTACTACACTTTAAGATCAAATAATTATAGATAAAGCCAAAAGACAACAAACTTTTTTTGAACAAATACTTATTACTTATTAGTATAGCAATATTGAGCTTTATGCTACACAACTATACTCAACATCTTCAATTACAACTAAACCATGTACTGGCTGCAATCTTAATTTAAATCTTATCATTCACAAATATACAACATTCATTCCTATTAATCTTATAACTAAATTTATTAGAAATTTAATATGCAAAATTAACAACTAATCTTAATGCAAATTATCTTAATTTGCTTTACTCTATTGCTATCTGACATTTTACTCAAATTTCTAATACTGCTAATATTTATATATCTGCATTATTTATTTTATTTATTTTTAATAATAGTAGTCTTACCAACAATTTGTAATTAATTTTCAACTCAAACTATAATAAGTCTAAATTTCATTTTTATACTAATGGATCAGTTATTCAGGCAGGCACATCCTAATGCTTATTAGAAATTGAATAGGCCTTGGTACAAAGCAACAACATTTTACATATCTTTTAAGTACAAACTAAGTTCTGGCTATACTTCTTTAAAGCAAAAATTATTGCAATTCTTTATGCTATTATTACTGTATCCAGAAACTGTATAGTACATATCTATACTGATTCAAAATCTGCTATGTCCAAATACAACAATATCAATTTAAGATTACTTAAATTATCATTTATTAATATTCCACATCACTCACTTTGGTATACTTTAATTAACATTATAAACTCTTACAACATATAACTTATTCTGTATAAAGTAGCTGCACACCAGAATAATAAATTCAATAACCTTGCTGACAACCTTGTTAACAATTATTTTAATCTTTTATACCTACTATTTAATTTACAAAATTATTATAATCCTAACTATACACTCCAACTTGATAACTATTCTATTAAACTACTTATCTGTCATTGTATCTGTACAATTTGACATGCTTATATTTATGCATTATGATAATCTTAATATCACTTTCAAGAATAGTCACAAATTGTAATTCAAACTAATTAGAAAGCCATTTGGCTCTATATTAACAATAATTAAAAAATAACTAAGTACAGTGTAGGAAATCTAATGTTCTCATGTTCTCAAAAGAACATACTTTTGAAATTAAGAACATTTATTACTTTGAACATGTTCTTTATACAAAAATTTTTGAGAACATATTGCTTGATAAATATGTTCTCTATATACTATAGTACAAATTAAGTTGACAATTAGAAAATAAATAAATTTTGAAAAATTCCGAAAAGAAAATGAACAAACATAAAAGACAAGCAAGTTTGAGATAAAAATTTAAATAAATTATCAATATTATCTGAAAATTTTTAAAAAATAGTAACAGTGATTTTTGCTATTGAGAACATAAAAATATTTTTGAAAACATTAAATTAAATAATTGTGTTCTCATGAGAACATAAATTTCAAAACAGATTTCTAACACTGACTAAGTATTCTCATAGCTTTCAAATATCTTAACTTAAGTTCTTCTGTATAAAAATTCTTATAGATAACCTTTTAACTCTATATAATCTACATAAATGTAACTATATCTAATTTCCTAACTGTTATCAATATAACCAAATTATTACTCCATTTCAGTGGACTATTTGCCTATCCTCACATCTTCTTAACAATCTTATCAATAATTTATTTAAATATGTTCTTAACATATCTACTCTTGACACAACACTAAGAACTATATCTGATCTGCACAACTAAATCAAGAATCTTAATTGTATACAAAACTACAATATATCAAATTCATTCTTTCTGAAATCAACACTGTTCAGTCTAATTTCTTATAAATTAATTATTCAATCAAAGATAAACTACTACTATACTTTCAATTAAACTTTTGCTTTATCTTAACCAATAAACTTATATCCAAATCTGGATACCATATTGTGTTTCTAAACCTCAACCCAACAAACAATTTCAACCAACTTTAATATCTCATATTTTTCAAAACTTATTAACACAACATATATTACACTTAATTAATAGTTCTAAAATTGAAACATAATACTCTAAATGGATCAAATACCAAATGAACTCTTTTATTATAATTACAAACTCTGAAATCTAAATGAGTCTTGGTTATTCTGATAGGTTTAAGTCACAGATAACATGTCTAAATTTCTAATCTTCAAATATAAATTTTTTCTGTATATTTTGCTTATAAAAAGTTTAACTAAATTTTAATAAAAATAGAGACATGAACTTATCATTAATATTAAAAAAAAAGAATCATCTGGAAATAGTTATACAAGCATAGCCAAATATCAATGCAAATAAAATCAAAAGAGTCTATAACACTAAAGTTAATAAGTAAAAGAGTGGAGGCAGTATTAAAACTTATAGATAATAAAGAGTAAGAGCAAAAACTAATAAATAAAAACAATTACTTTAATGTGAGAGATATATTTGTAGCAGCATTATGGAAAACAGACTTAAAGAAGATAATAATGCTAAGAAAAATATATGAAACAATAATTAAAGTAAACATAAAAGACCTAACTAATATAAAAAAATAAACAAAAAAAATAAATTGTATAAGCCAATATTTAATAGCAGAAGAAAGCATAAGCAGTAAGAAAAATTAAATGACACTAAAAAAAGAATTAATTACATAGAAATGTATATAGAGAAGATAAAACAAATGACAAAAGTAGTAGATACAATAATGGATAAAAAAAAAACATTAATAAAACACAAGTGAAAAAGAAAAAAATAACAAAAAAGAAAGAGAAATAAAGAAGACACAGAAAACACAAGTGCAGTAATAAAAATAACAACAATAGACAAGTATATAGAAAAGAAAATTAAAGTATTAAAGACAAATATAATATAGCAAGATTGTTAAAACATAATAGCAGCAATTAGAAATCAAGAAGAAAAAAAAGAAAGAAGAAAAAAATAGAATCATAAAACAAAAAAAAGCAGTTTTATGAAGGCATTATTAAAACAAAATATATGATCATTTGTGAACAGAAATTATGATAAAAAACTAATATATCAGCAAAAATACTAGCATATAATATGCCAGACAACTTAAAAGAAAAGAGAACAAAATTTGTAAAAAGACTACTAATATCTAATAAATATATAATAAAAGTCAATAAAGTGTTTAAAAAGAATAATACTTGGATTGTAGTCACTTTTGATTGTAATCATAGTAGAAAATAAGCAATTAACAAGATCTAAAGAAAACACAATAATGGGTTTAATATGATTTCTAATACAGAAAAACATGAAAATGAAAGTAAAAATAAAAAAAAAGAAGACAAAAAAGAAAGAAAAAATAATAAGAGAAAAGGAAAACATAAAAAAGAAAAGAGAAATAAAAGATAAAATGAAAAGTCAAAAAGAAAAGAGCACAGATACAGAAAACAAAAAAAACTTATTAATACTTACTGTATAGGATCTACAAAAAGAGATCTTAAAGCAAAAGGTCAAGTACCTAGTAAGAAAAATAAAAAATATATCCTTATACAAAATAAGAAGGAGTACATATTCCTATAGGTAATTGTACTGAGAACTAGAAAACTAGCAAGAATAATAATAGGTAAAGAAGAAGAAGAAAGAAAAAGAAAAAAGAAATTATTTTATAACAAGACTAAAAAATTATTAAAAGGAATATCCAAACTAATGCTTCTAAGAAAACTTAAGTTAAAAAAGCAATAACAGTATATATACCAATAAATAGACAAAAAAAGCCAAAAAATTATGCAGTAATATTATTTAAAAATCAGACATAAATATGACTACTAAGAAAAAAGTTTGATACAATAGAGCTCTAATGTTTTGAGAATTTAAAGCTCAAAGAAATAACAAAAAAAATACAAGAAAACAGCAGCAAAGAGCAAAATACACAAAAGAAAAAAAAGGAGATACAAGAAGATACAAGTTCAGAAAAAGAATTAGAAAATGCAAAAGATCTAATAAATAATATAAAAAAAACAAGTCAAAAGAAAAGAGAAGCAATTAGAGAAGAAAAGACTATATAAACAAAGTACAAGATAAAAGAAATGTAGCAACCAAAGACTAGAACAAAAAAAGATAAAAAAGAAAAAGATAGTCCAAATAAAACCATAAAAAAGAATCTTATATGTTAAAGATATGTTAGGCCTAATATTAGAAAGATTAGAAAAACTAAAGAAAGACAAAGAAAAAAATAGGATAGACTAATCCAACTGCTCCTAAGAATACCATAGTTGAATTAATGAATATAGACAAAAAGATTGAGAAGTTTTTGCTGAATGAAAAAAAGGTTTTTAAAAAAAGAAGAGAAGTAAAAACTTCTTGTTAAAAAAGAAACATGTATAGTAGAGAAAAAAAAAATTTAAAAATATAGGAATAAAATGAAAATTACTAAAAGAAAAATGAAAGAAAAGTAAAAAAAAAATAAAGCTGACATGTTACAATGTTAATAAACTTCAGACCAAAGATTGGAAATTAAAAAATCAGCTTAGCTGAGCAAAAGAAAAGAAAATTACAATAATAGAAATTATAAAGACAAATCTTACAAAAAGAGAAGTGAAGTTCTTAACATATGTAGTAGACAAAATATATATAAGTTTTTGAACAAATGTAGCAGAATATAAGAAGAAAGATTTGGGCATTAGAATTATGATTGATGAATAATAAAAAAAGCATATAGGTGCAGTAAAGAGAATAAGTGAATATATAATAGAGATTACACTATACTTCAAACAATTGGAGTTAGTTGTAATTATAGCATATATCTCCCAAATGATAAGATAGTGGGAAAAAACATTCAACAAAAAATTATAAAAACAATCTTAAAAAGAAAAAAACAATTACAAATTATCATAATGAGTAATGTTAATTATACAGTAGTTAATATTCTAAATAGACAATATTTACAAATTACAAATTACAAAAAACTGTCAATCTTCAATTGATAAAGAAACAAGACTTTAAAGACATATATAGAAACATAAAACCAATAGATTAACAATATTTATAGTTAAATATAGAACTAGCAACAAGAATCAATAATATATGAATATCAGATAGGTTAGTCTCAATTTTGTAAAAGACAAAATTTAAAGCAATAGAGAAGATAACAAAGAGTGATCACAAGATAATAATAGCAAAAATATAAATCAAGTATATGATAACAGAAAAAAGTAAAATAGTAATTAAAAAAAAAGGCAGTTAAGAATGTATACTTATATAATTAAACAAAAGTAAAAGATTGAAAAAATTATATATAAGAGTTACAGAATCAATTAGAAATAAAGGAGGTTTTAAAAGACATTCACAAAAAAGAACAAAATAAAAAGAAAAAAGCTGAGAAGATAAACAATATATGGAATATAATAGAAGAAGCTATTATTATAGCAGCAAATAAATACATATCCAAGAAAAAAGTATACAATATAATAAAAACAGAAGAAGAAGTCAGAGAGAACAGTAACAAGAAAAAAACATTGTTAAGTTACAAAAATTAATCAAACAT